>JAVYIG010000466.1:0-69423 GCA_035222895.1 Strongylocentrotus droebachiensis | reverse complement strand
ACTGACAGTGCAAGTATATTGCTCTATCTATCGTGTCAATACCTGTTTTGTTATTTCTGATTTGTCTATTTTTCTATGAGGGTGACCCAGAGGTTTTTCTGTTTCATAATTATTTTGATGCGTTTTTGTGCTCATGTCATTGTTTGGAAATGTAGGCCTATAGCTCTGTATTCTCAAAGAATTTCAATCATTATTATTTCAGTTCGAAAAAAGCTAATCATAGGGATTCTCTGCTAAACACTCGTTTAATAACTGGCTATTCAAACAAGAGATCGGAAAATAAAGAATATCAAACTCCCAGAACTTTGCGAGTCATTTCTTTTCCATTTTTATTCGTTTCTTTTCTTTTCGATATGTTTTTCTCACTTTTGGTAACAAATTTTCATTGAATATTGTTTTGTTCCTTCAGGTTGCAGTGCTCCTTGATATATTATTCGCCGCATCTTCCGTGGTATCCCTCTTAAGTGTCGTTTTGGTGACCGGTTACCAATTCATCACTATCCGGGTAGACCCTTTCGGCGCCCTTAATATCATAACGACACCGCGCTTGGTTGCGACCTGCGTAGGGACGTGGGCGTTATCGCTCTCCATTTTTTCGACCATCGTCATCACCGTCAACGGCCACATCTTCATCATTCTCCTGTGTATAGCCCTGACCACCACCATCATCACCGGTCTCTGTTACGTCTTCATCTACCGCTCGGTTGCCATGGTACCTTGCGACGGCAACATCACCCGGGAACGGAAGAAGGAGAATCAGAGAGTGCTCCGTACGTTCGGTCTTGTCTTCGGAACTACTGTCCTTTGCTGGATCTGTCCGTGGGTGAACTGGGTCTGTCTTAGTGTTGGCGTTGACAATGTGTGTCTTGTTAATGCTGGGGATATAATGATTTGCGTTAATTGGATTGCAAACTCTATCATCTACTGGTGGCGGCTCAAGGAGTTTCGAGCGATGTTCGCGTTCTGTATGAGGAGTAGACGCATTGAGGATGTACAGATGATTCGCGGGAACTGATATCTCGTATACAATTTCTATTGCAACAAAAGGTTTAGTTTCAAATACAAATAAGAAGTATAAAGAGATAGGCATATTATGTCAGAACGATGGTAGAAATATGAAACTGCTTGATATGTCAATGACGTTTTTTTTTTTAAGTGCTGAAAATATAAGACTATACCTGTTTACAGATTATTGAAAACAATTCATGGAAAACTTGTGAATACCAAGAAATATATAAATGTTATTCTAAAAAAAATATCTTTATTGTGTGAAAATGTCGAAATTTAGATGAAACTCATAAAACTAATCCTAATCAGTTTATCCATTTTTATTTTTACTACTGGTAATATTATCGTTAGATCAGCGATTCAATAGATGTTTCCTATTTCAAAAATTGATTCCATCAATATCTCAAACATTTATAGGACAATTGGTGTTTAAAATTAATAGTGATTTTATCATTTTTTAGAATGTTGTCCCAGTTTCCATGACTGTCCCATGCACTCCACACCGCTTGGTACTGTCTACACTGTCCGGTGTTCATGTGGTGTCGGAGTGGGGCGGCTGCGCGTTTCCGTTTTACACCCTGCCCTAGGCTTTTCTCCAATAAAATTTTACAAACCGACTGGTATTCGGAGTCTAGTCGTCCACATCTTGCCTCGGCGCTCTGCACACCACCAGAACTCTGAAAACGTCACGTAGCGCTAGCTAACTCTCTATACTAGTTGATCTTCCTAGTCGTATCATTTATTTTTATCCATTAATACGCAATACTCTAAGAGCGTGAGGATGCGTGATCAGCTCGCAAAATTTAGCCCAGCGATAACAAAACAATAATATATCGGGAAAACCGTCTTGAACAAGAAGACCCTCGCATCCCCAATTGAAATTGTACATAAGCTTTGGCTTCGCTATTCTTGACGTCGATATAAACAAACTTAGACTTCGGATACAGCATGTTTCGTGTAATTTCTTGCCGAAAAGCCTAGGGCAGGGTGTAAAACGGAAACGCGCGGGCCGCGGGGGGGGGGGGGGGGGGGGGGTGTCCCACTTCTCCTCGTTCAAGACCCCATTTTAAATGATTTGAGTGTCTTATAATGTCACTAAGTATTTCATATGGTCAACGGTATCGATTTGTATCCGTGGTTGGGTGGGGGGGGGGGGGGGGGGAGGGATGATGCCAAAATATGTTTGGCAATGGATCAAAGCAACCAAGAGGTAGAAGCGTGTGGCAGGTTGCACCCCCTTCTTTCCAAGTTATTAACTTTTTCAAGTCACCCTCAATAAAGATAACATTTCAGAGAATATGGGACCCATGTGGGTCCCACATGGGCTTGCTACCTGGGTTATTATCCTCAAAGCGCGTAGCTGAGTATTTTATTTTAGGGGGCGGTATAGTGAGCACGCAAAGCGTGCGAATCACTAGGGGGCGGGTGCAGGGAGGGGGGGGGGGGGTTCCCGTCCCGCGCGTTGCGAGGAAGCTTTGATGTTTCATTAAATTATTAGAGAAAGAAGACGATTCGTTGTACCGTTCTCGACTCTTAATCCTTGTCTAAATTCAGTTTCTTTTTACGTTTCATTACATTATTAGAGAAAGAAGACGATTCGTTTTACCGTTCTCGACTCTAGTCTTATCCTTTTTCTTCCTACGTCCTCTTCCTTTCATCTCTTTCTCCCTTTTTTGTTGGGGGGGGGGGGGGAGGGCGACCGCCCCCACCGCTCCCTGGCTACGCGCCTGTATCCTCTCTGTCTCTCATTATCTCTCTCTCTCACTCTTTACTTCTTTTCTGCACTTTAGCGCTTCGCGCTTAACATTTAGCTCGTTGCTTTTTAACGTTGCGGCTTTGCATTTGGCTCACTGCATTTCTATGATGTTGTTGATTAAATAATTGAATAAATTATTCATCAATAATTCCTGATGAAGCCGTATGAGCGAGAATTCAATTTATTCTTGTCTCATGTACGGTGTCTCATTTACGTAATACGTATGTATTATGAACATGAGACAGCAACAGGTCATCTTACGAGTAATAACCATTAACTACTCTCATCGGACTCTCATCATTAATTTTTCTCTTCATTTTTTTTGTTGATGGTTAATAATTAGGGGGGGGGGGGTGATTGTACAGGACATCCCCCACCTGAAATATTGGGGGGGGGGGGGGGGTAGTATATCAAATTTTGGGTGCGAATTTCAAATTTTCGGGGGCAAAAAATAGTGCTCCTTTAACCGACCCCTCCGCCTCCTCCCACCCCATTCCCCCGCCCCCCGCTTATTCACCGACTGGCTGTTTCGCTAAATATTTTACTCACAAATTGGGCCCCCTCTTTGGCGGCCCTCCCCTGCGCCCGGCTGGCTCCGCCCCTGACTCTACCCTATGTGTTGGACATTCATGAACATAAACCCTATTGGGCAGGTGAGGTATTCCAAAGTTAAGCCGGAAGGAAGAATGAAAGAAAGTATAAAGCATCTTATTTTTGAAAATTGTTAGAGAGATTCTGATTCTGGAACCATAATTACAATCTTGACAAAGATGGCGTCTCACGTGGTATCACGGATCACAGAGGTCGATAACAAGCCTCCAGCGCCAGAAAACCCGATAGATCGTGAAAAGGTAAGCTAAAAATGCATCGTATGATTAATCTGAAAATTATTATGAACGTTTGGCGGAAATACATAGCAAATTTTGGACGCAAAAAGCCCCCAAGTATTGGTAAAGGGTTTAGCTTTTAAAAACATTTTATATTGTAGTCCCATATGTTGTCTTTCATGTACCATAACCCTGTACCAATCACGGGCCATAAAAAAGGGTCGATACTCCGCCTCTTTCTCCACTCGCAATTAATATTTAAGATGGTACGAGTGTACATGAGAATACGTGTGTATGTGTGTGTATTCATTTAGTAGTAATGTACCGTAGGGCCTATTTACAAGTACTCTTACTCAAATCAAATTATTGCCAGTTTTTTATGACACAAAAAAAAAAAAAAATTGAGGACTCTCTTAACTTAGGTAGACATGTTGATTTGTGCCTTGTAGATTTTTCTTTCGAATTGGTTTACTGAAATCTGCATGCCACAAATAATGAAATCTGCATGCCACAAATAATGAAATTTGGAAGCTCTATGACCTATAGTCTATATGTCTTTTTCTTTTGTTGAATCCCACCAGCAGTCCAGGGCCACTCAATTACTTATGAATAAAATTTTAATATTTTTGATCATTTTTATAATTTCCTATTCTCTAGTGTCTACATGCTATGACTTGAGTGAAATACAAATGATGTCATGATCGAGAATTTAATAAACAACTTCTTGGAAATGAAATGAATTAGATACAATAGTTTAAATAAGAACCAGTGTTCCACAGGGCGTTGTGGCGTGCACCCATGATCCAGCTATCAATGGAAGTTACAATAACAAACTGATTCAGCCGAGGATGCAGGTTTGAAACTGAGTCACGTCTTTCAGATGGTGACGTTAAAAGTCGGTCCCCAGACGTAAATAATCCTATCTGATTGACGCACGTCTGTGAAAACCCCAATTACACACACACACACACACACACGCAAATTACATGTACTAATGTAGGTGTCAATCTAGGCAAACTATATCACTCAGTTCAAGTCAGTTGTATTGATTGTCTGTATTTTGTTTCATTCATCTCTTCCACAGACATGCCCACTCTTATTGAGGGTGTTCTGTAGTAACAATCGTCATCACCAGGAACATGAGTTCTCTAGAGGCACAGTCCCAGCCAACGAACTGCAGATCTACACATGGTAAGTTGGGGTCAAGCTCGCTATCCATATAAGGACTGCTATTCATAAGGACCACTATTCATAAGGACCGCTATTCATAACGTGTGACCAAATGAATAGCAGTCTTTTATAAATAGCGGTCCTTATGACTATCTGGCAGACACAGTAAGTTGGGTATTGTAACAGTTTTGCTTAATGCAGAGGTGCCAGTTTTTTCAAGCTTTTGACAGACTGTAGCCATTCTGTAGCTGTTTCAGGCCTTTTCAGCCTTTTTATTGTTCAGAATATTTTGGAAACCAATACTTACCGGTATGGGGTCACTTTTCATGATATAAAGGAAAAACCCTGTGAATGGTTTTAGACTTTTTAATAGCAGACACAGTGAGCTGGTAAATTTCTCACATAAACCTCTTGCAGCAAAACAGTAACAATTAAACATACCGGTACACGTACGTTACTTTCTTGAGAAATAATGATTTTCCATGGTAGTGGGTAAATATGTACTTGAGAAAATTGGCATGAAGTATAGCAATATTCAGTACCCTCACATTAGGGGCAATAGCTCATGAAATCAGACTCTACAGATAATTTTAAGCAGACTTTGATGCTGTGATGAGAAGCCAGGTAGGCCCTACTATGTGTTGGATTCAGGAGTTTTATCTCTTCCTGGTTGGGAGGATATGTCACTGGACTTTGGATCACAAGGTTCATGGTTCGAGTCCCGTCACGGCACAGCACTAATGTCCTTTGGCAAGGCATTAATCTACATTTGCCACACTCGACCCAGGTACCTAGTAGGTAGGATCATTCCTTGAAATGCACTGTGCGCTGATAACGGAAGCCGGAGCTAAAGCTAGGGTCATAATTTCCAAAGATCTTTGGAAGCGCATAGATCTGTGAATTCATTATGTATTATGCGCTATACAAAAACTTAATATTATTATTGTTATTATTATTGCCTTACATTCTATTGTGTGTATTTGTTCCGTTTTCTTCCTAGGATGGATGCTACATTAAAAGAGTTATCCAGCCTCGTGAAGGAGGTCAACCCGGACGCTCGGCGGCGAGGCACGTACTTTGACTTTGCCATCGTCCACCCTCATCCCAGACGCAATCAGGCCTACCAGATGAGAGAGATCGGGATGACGTGCTCCGGGCGCAAGGGACCGGACGATTCCGTCACCCTTGGATCTCAGAGCTTCACCATCGGTGATTATATTGATATCGCCATCACCTTGCCCCCCAGGGGGGGGCTCGGAGGAGGTGAAGGGGGAGGGATGGGAGGGGGAGGGATGGGAGGAGGAGGGATGGGAGGTGGAGGAAGGATGGGAGGAGGAGGAATGGGGATGGGGAGGAGAGGTGGTTGGGGGCGGTGATGGATGCAGTGGTATGAGTAGTAGGTAGTGGGTCAAAAGGAAGAGGTAGACTCGTGGGATGGGGACAAGACGACGTGGGTGGGAGGAGTTTGGGGAGGTTGAGGTTGGGAAGACGAGGAGACGGTGTGAAGGAAGTTGAACAGTGACTCATGGTCATGGCAAAAATCACACACAAATCTTCTGTCAAGAGACGGAAGGCCTATGGCATTGTAAATCATACTTTTCTTCAGAGTTAACGCCTCTCTAGCTCTCAAGAAATGATATCCTTTCTCAGTCAAGGGTAATAGAAATTTTAGAAAAATATTTTAATAGTAGTTCTCGGGTACAGAAGTAAGCAACATTCTTTTTAAATTCTACAAAAGGGAAGGATTGAGGATGTTATGTGAATGGAACAAGCAGGATAGAATGTATTGTAAGACCTTAGCTTTTAGCGATGGCATATACATTTGTACATGGTATAATACTTTGGAAGAAAAGTGAAGAGATGTATTATTCACAGAAGATAAAATCTCTTTGCAAAGACATGAATTGGTTCTAGGTGACAATACTTTTTATTGCTGGTTACAGAATTCTGAATTTTACATAATGATCGTATGAAGATTTGAGTCTTGGCTGCTGTAGACAATCGCTAATATTGGTTCATTCTAGAGTATATTATTTCAGAATGAAAAACCATATACTAGTGTAACAAAGTGTCTTCAAACATAAGTATCTTGGAATAAATTTGAAGCAGCTATGATTCATTTTTGGTTGGTTTACCAAATGGTTCATGTTTTAAAAAGATTTTTACTTTCCATTCCTCCTCTGTATTTGTGTAATGTACCAGCTATTTCAATCAGTAAAATTCATGACTCCACACATTTTATTTTAGTGATTATTTTTAGTATAGTAAGCAGTGAGGTGTACAAAATTTGTTCTAGTTCCAAGATTAAGAGTTTTTAACAGTTCATATTGGGCAAGGATGTTTATAATTTTAATCTTGTATGCTAGGGTATATAAAGTTAACATAGGATATTTTTATGTAAATTTCATTGCATCATTCTACATTTGAAATAAACTAGGGCATGTATGGCCATGTGGCTCTTAATTTTAAAGTAATGTTTTATTCTGGTCTCAGAAATTTAATATGAACATGTATACTCATCCCTAGAATGTCTTATTCTCTGATGCAAGCCAACACAGATCCAAAGTCCAGCTTGACAGAACTGAAGACCATGACAAAAAGAGTGGACTTGGCATTCTAATTAGCCGATGGTCTTTATTCATGATTTCTTTTTTATTGCAAAAAATTTAACGACATGCAGAAGGTTTAACATTGTTTTAAAATTGTTTTAATATGCCTTGGCATTTTCACTATTAAAATGTAAATCCCTTTTTCTTTTAGTTCTTGTTTGTATAGTCACTTTTTAATGCTTTAAATTCTCTGTGTCTGCAAATGTTGAGAATGATAGCTGTATGTTCTTGTAAATAAATCTTTGTATTATAAATTACTAAAAAATTGCAATTTGTCTTTCTTTATTTCTTAGTTTTAGTTCCATTTTTGTGTAGTGCTAGCTAATTTCCTTTGGATGCATTACATGTCTTTCTTTGTATTCAAGAAACTTTCAAACATTGAACAATATTAATAATAATAACGGGCATTTCTATACTATAGCGCCGTCTATTTGCCTAGCAGCTGCCATTACAGCGCTCCCGCATTTCAAGGAACTAATTCCTGCCAGGTACCCATTTACCTCACTGGGTCGAGCATGGCAAATGAAGATTAAAGCCTTGCCAAAGGACATAAGTGCCCTATCGGGGATCAAACCACGACCCTCGAATTTCAAGTCGAGTGCTTAAACCACTCGACTATGGCACTTCTGTTCATATTGGTTTATGACTACACTTTACAATACACAATTGATCAACTGGAGTATGAGAAAGCATGAATTTTATTCAAGTACTAATAATTACCATACACCAAATGACATGAATTCCTCTGTAAATTGACAAATACATAATTACAAATTGAAATTTCATACAAAGTTATATTTTTAGTAAAGCAAATACGTCCGCCACAGATAATCATCATATAGAGGCCTGATATTACCTCTAAAATCAACTTTGAATACTTTCATAACTGAATTGAAAAAAATGAAAATATCTTTCTCCTGCCCTGAGTTGGGGTGAAACATCTCTTACAAACAATACACAGAGAACTGTTCATAATATGAATTCTATTTTACAGTGTAATTATAGTTGCCTTTTAAAATCATTGCACATTGTTTAAAATTCTTTAGGGCAATACACTTTGAAATTGTCTTTACACAATTTTAGCAAAAATACACTTGTATGATTAATGTTTCTCCTTTATGTTGTATCTTCAAGTAATTCAATGGGTAGTAACACAGCTACCAGGAAATTACATGACAACCTCATTAAATCAACACCTTGGGTTCAAGGAAGGAGCTTGTTTTATCTAAGCCTTGTTATATCAGATATAAAACCAAAGAATACAAAACAAAAGTGGAACAAGCAAGCTAAAATAAGATACACTGTAACATGGTTATAGCAAACTCCTAGTGATCAAGGAATGAGCATTGACATTTTTAAAATCAAAATCTTGTTTTATCAGAGGTAAATACAAGGGATTAAAAAAAGGAGGGCATGCAAAATTACCTTGTTACGAGATACAGTGGAACTTCATTACAGCAAAATCCCTGCGACCAAGGAATGAGCTTATTTCACCCAAACCTTGTTATATATCCGAGATAAAACATGAAGGAATACAAACAAATTGACCCTAGCAAAATTACCCTGTTTAAATGAGAAACGGTGGAACTGCGTAAGAGCAAACTCCTAGGTTCAAGGGTAAGTAGCTTGCAATATCAAAACCTTGTTAAATCGAGGCTAGGAAACAAAAGAATACCGGTACAAGGAAATGGGACTAGCAAAACTACTTTGTAACGATGAGATTTCCCCACAATAAAGAGGTTCCACTGTAATAATAATAATATTCAGCTTTAATATAGCGCTTAATACATCTATGATGTATCTAGGCGCTTTACAGATATACTATTACCCTGGTCATTAGATTCAACATGTGCACAATTTCCACTCCCTGGGGAGTATTCCAGCCAGGTGTACTATTAAAAGGGTTTCCTTCATAACAACATTACAGTAGTTCTCCTTTACCCTGCTCATATAAGAGAATCATGCAGTGAAATGTACAACTATTTGATAATTGATATACACTGCAGTCATAACCACAATAGCACTTTGGGTCAAAGATAATTTCAGAACCTTGATACGACAGGAAACCAGCTAAATTAATCCATTTATTCCTCTTGAATAAGGAAGAAATTATTATAAATCATGATTACATTTTGTTTTCTATCAGCTATATTTTCAATTAGATCTTTGTCAGTTTTAGTTTTCATTACACATTACTTTTCATTCAGACATACAAAGACAAACAGAGGTACATTTTCACAAATGTAGTAATACAGCAAGTTTTTTTTTGGCTTGGTCCCCATTACTGAAAGCATAAAGTGTAGGCATGAAATCAAAATTAAGTAGAGCTGCAGAAGCCTGGAAGAAATTATTGAAATCGATGGATAGAGCCAACAAACTAAACCCAACCACAACAACAAAATATTAAACAAATTGTTCAACAAAAATAGAAAAAAATATGTGATGCTGACCATTCTCCTAGCATTTACAATCTATTATTTTTGGAAATTTCATAATTTACAAACAAAATCAGATACTTCAACAGAACATTTTCAGTGAGTTGTCATTCAAATCATGATAAAGTACATAATATATCAACAGAAAAAATAAGTTCAATAGAAATTTATTTAAAAAAAAAAAAATCATCATTGGGAATCCTACATAACAATTCCTTTCAATGATAAAAAGACTATTTACATGCCTAATTTTAATACATATATACTCATGTTCTTTTATCTAAGCTAGGTTTGGTTTGAAATCAAAGAATATCATTCCCCCTCTGTCTGAAGGGGGGGGGGGGGGGAAATAATAAAAAAAAAAAATTGAACTCAATTTATGACACCTCTGAATTCAATGGCAATGCAGCATTTAACGAATCAGAATGCGAATTGCCTGACTATAATGCTTCTACACACATGGCAATGCCCATTCCTCCTCCGATACAGAGTGCAGCCAAGCCCTTCTTGGCATTGGTCCTCTTCATGGCGTTGAGCAGGGTGACGATGATGCGGGTGCCCGACACGGCTAAGGGATGGCCCAGGGCTATGGCACCTCCGTAGATATTGACCTGAACAGAGATAGAGAGTGAGAGAGAGAGAGAGAGATAGAGAGAAGGGGGATGGATGTGTGCAAGAGGGAGGGCAAGAGAGAGAGAGAGAGAGAGAGAGAATGAGAGGGAAAAGAGGGAGAGAGAGAATGAGAGGGGGAGAGAGAGAGAGAGAGAGAGGGGGGGGGGGAGATGGAGACAGCGAGAGAAGAGAGAAGAGAGAAGAGAGAGGAAGCAAAGGAGAAAGATAAACCAAAAGGGGATAAATAAGATAACAATTATGAAATGGGAGAAATATAATGTCCACAAAAGAAATAGGGACAGAGAAATGACGTACAAAATGGAATGATAGGGAGAGAGAGAGAACAAAAAAAAAATATTATTGATGACTTGGGTACACAAAAATATGGCAGAATGCAGATCAAACTTTGGTCTAAAAAGAGTATTCTTCACCTTCTAGTAACTCTATCCATGCTAAGTTTTATGCTGTGCATTTTGGTCTATTTAGATAAGCTTAGATTCTGTCAAATATACTGCAAAAGTCTTGCATACGGTAATCAGCATGCTCGTCCCTGAAAAAAAACTATTAAATAATTTACCTTTGAAGTGTCAATACCAAGCTCCTTTGTGACGGTGAGAGACTGCGCGGCAAACGCCTCATTCAGTTCAAACAGATCAACATCACCAAGGCTCCAGCCTGCTTTCTCAAGCTATGGAATAAAAAGAACAATAACAGAAGAGTAAAGATAATGAGTGATGCATTCTGTTTTTACTATAACAAAATGTAATTACTACACTTTAGCTGCAGGCCAAACTAACTTATGTCCAGACAGCCACTGACTAGCTTCTATCCAAATAAGGTCCTGAATGGCCACATGACCAATATCATCAAAACAAAAAAGAAGGTCTGATTGGGTGTAAATGCAAGGATTTCATACCTGTTGCACAACTTTTTACTAATAATATGCCTTGTTCATCAAGGGTAGCCTCAGCATGTGTAAAATTTGCAATGATTTGTTAAAGTTAGTTTGTTATATATTTGTAAAACTGCAAAAGAAAAAGGAAATCAAACAGAAATAAATAAATCAAATCAAATCAAATACTGTTCTCCCCAAGGGCCCCTGCAATGATATTGCTCCAAAACTGATATTTGATAGAGCTCCTTCTCCAACCTGGGCCCGTTGGATAAAACTTACCATTAATGGTAACTTTGTCATTAATATGGTAACTACCATGGTAACAGGGCTCAATAGCCAATCAAAATCAAGGTTTCCATATGGTAGTTACCATTGATGGCGAAGTTACCATCAATGGTAAGTTTTGTGCAATGGGCCCAGAAGGCATCTAACACCCTGCAGCTTTAATATTACAATTCATGTGACCATTCGGGGCAACAAATATGATCCTAGATAATGATGCTTTGAATAGTAAGAAATCTTTGCCCCTCCCCCCCCCCCCCCCCCCACCAGATAAAAATCTGGGATGGATCTACATGTACTTACAGCTTTCTTGATAGCAGGAATAGGACCAGACCCCATGATAGCTGGATCCACCCCGGCCTGGCCCCATGAGACTATCCTCGCTAGAGGTGCCACGCCCCTCTTCTGAGCCTCGGACAGCTTCATGAGAACTACTGCTGCAGCTCCATCATTGATACCTAGACAAGAGGAATAGTAGAAGTACAGTCAAACCTGCTCTAGTGACCACCTGTCTACAAAGACTACCTGTCTATAAAGACCACATTTTTTGTTTCCCTTGAAAATGGTTTCTTTTTTAAACATGTACTATTAAAAGGAACCTGTCTACAAAGATCACTTTTTGTGTTTCCCTTGGGTGGTCGCTATAGACAGGTTTGACTGTAGTATAAAAGATGGATCAGGGAGGCGGTGCATATCCAGAAAGATGTCATGAACTGCAACATAGGCCAGTTTAACCTATCATGACTGTGCGTTCCCATTCTCTTGGACTGTCGTACTACCCCATCTAGTGGCGATTAAAACATCAGTATTGATGATGCCTGCAGCAACGAGTAGGTGAAAGTCCCACAAGTAAATCAACCTTTTTGATTGTGAAACAACGACAATTTTTCTTATAGAATTACTACCAATCAGATGAGCCTCTTCAAGGAAGTAGTAAATATACTCTGGCAGATGCTAATTCTGTATTGTTGAAACAGGGTTGTCTGCATTTCTTAAAGTCAAGTGTGAGTAATTGTAATCAGGTTTTTACAGACAGCACAGATACCAGTTGGTTTTACTCATTGAATCTGAAAAAAAATCTGAAAAATATTGAGCCCTGCAGATTTTCTCATCATTTTGCCTGAAAAAGACCTGAAATAGATACATGAAACTGAAAAGGCTTAAAGGTTAAGCAAGATCAAGCAATGAGACATGTAATTATTTACATCTGGGGACCGATAGTTAACTCAGTTTCAAACCAGGGTCCAAAGGGGACAAAGTCAGTTTGTCGATAACAGTAACTGAAGTTAATTTGAATGATTGTGGCTTCTCCCACTAAAATTGGTATGACACATTTCCCATGAATACGAACCTTAGTCAGGAAGATTAATGTAGGCCTTCTTTATAATAACACTTCATTAAATGCGTGCGTTTGGGTCATATTTGCTGCCGATGGCATGGAAGGGTCAAGCATTGCAGTAGCAGGAGGGTCAAGACCAACGTGGGCTTACCAGATGCATTGCCTGCAGTAACCGTTCCCGTTGCATCCGTGATAAAGCACGATCTGAGTTTAGTCATTCCCTCGATGGTTGACCCCTTCCGTGGATACTCATCAACGTTGACCTCTACCGTGGCCTTGCGGCTCTTAATCGGCACAGTGACGATCTCGGTAGCGAAGATGCCTCCTGTCTGGGCCTTCTCGGCCTTGAGCTGCGACTCCAGAGCGAACTGGTCCTGCTGTTCACGTGTGATTTCCCATTTCTTGGCCAGATTTTCAGCTGTCAAAATTGGTAATTTTCACAAAATAATGTTATTCCATACATGCCAACTTTCTGAGGCATAATGAGGATTTTCCAAGGACAGAATAAGGAATATATTGCATTTGGCAAGCTTTTGAATACAGATGTTTCAGACAAGATGAAGAATACAGAATACAGAATCTTGATTAAGGTAGAAAAATATGAATAATTTCTCCTAAATAGGAATGGTTTGCAGCTTTTTAAATTCTTTTTGTATTCCATAATAGGTTTCATTTATGCAAGGTTCATGAAGCTCTGTAAGAAATTTGAAGGGTTTTTCCTTCAACACCTTATCAATTGAAGAAGATACAGTAGATCTTGAGTGAATTCACCATGATTACATGAACATTCACTTGATGGAACAATTAAAGACCCTGTCGAAAGCGAAAAAATGAAATAGATGCATTATACATCAACGGAAAGCTAGCTACATAGGCGAGCCGATCAGGTTCACATGTTATGTTGTCGCTTGTCAACTGTAAGTTTCTTTTATGCAATACTGAAAGGGAACATATCTTTTATTCATTTATATTTGTATTCTACATTCATTCTGCTTTCTATTGATATAAAGTTGTATTTTCATTGATCATGTAGCATGTAAGTATTGGTGTGCACTGCAAGGTTCTGGAGTCATCAAAATCATGATAAATTTGGCAGAGTCTTGGTAAATTAGTAACAAGCACTGTACACAGAAAGCTATATATGGGACAACACACATGGTGTCGGGGCTAGTACTACCTTGATTTCCTTGTCTTTCTATGCTCATTATTCAGCCAGTATACATTTTCTTCCAAAATTGTTTGGCACATGTCATTTATTTGTAATCTTGAACATTCAGTGTACAGTTTCGTTTGATTCTGTGAGAATTAATTTTCTTTTTTTTACCAGAACTGGAGTTTATCTTTAAGTACCAATTATATACCTGTAATTCCCATGTGAATATTAGTGAATGCATCCATCAAGCCATCGTTTACTAACAAATCCACCAGAGGCTTGTCACCGAAGGACAGACCGCTACGAAGATGGGCTGCATGGGGCGCCTGAGGGATAACAGACAATAAAATATATATGAATGGATCTATGACATATTCTTCATCGACAAAGGCGTCGTGGTGGACTTCATAGAGTTAGGCTAACTGAATTCCTAACATCAGTCAACTTGGACCCAACACTAAACCAAATCCTCACCTATATCTTAAACAAAATAAAGCCTAGGGCAAAGAGTCTCTTCTACACACACAGTAAAATAAAAAAAAGACCTTTTAAAGCCCATCTGCACTAGTTTGGTCAGGAGGGATTAGACCACCCAGCGTGGTCACTGACAGGTGGTTATCTCATCAACTCAGCTCTCAATTAACATAAGAAAAAGGGATCATGGGGGACCAAAGGGCACTGCTTAGGCATTGTTTTCTATATAGAGGGAGCAAGTAGCTACAAGTAGTTCAGCGGGGCTTTAAAAAGCACCTTAACATTCTAATTTCCTGGCTACATGTAGTTGCAACAAATTAAATGAACTCAATGTTTTTCACGGTGAACATGGTTTATGACCCCAACCTTGACTTGATGTATGAGCTTTCAAAGATAGCGATACGTGGGTCTGTATGAAACTGAATTTATTTATATAGACATAAATTATTACCCACCTGACTCTTACTTTCCTGACCCCTCCCACCACAATAGAAGAATTTCTTCTGTATATACACAATAATACTATGTAGTCTCAAAAGGCTTTAAACCTTCATACTTTCTGACTCTTCACAATCAAAATCTAATAAACTCTCATGTTTATACAATCTTTTTTAAACACAATTAGTGAGCCTCCATAGTGGTAATAGAAAAGTATGCACATTTCATAAAAAACTGACTGATAACATGCAACTAAAATATTTAATGAATTATTCCAGGATGCTTCTACACACTTTTGTTTCGCTTCCTTGCCCCCTCCTCCCTGAAGCAGAACAAATTAGCTTTCAAAGATAACGATAAGTGGGTCTTCATGGAACAGAATTGATTCATGAACGTATTACCAACCTGGCTCATGCTTTCCTGACCCCCTGCAACCACAATGGAAGAGTCCCCACACATGATTGCCTGTGCTCCTAGTACTATTGTCCTCAGGCCGGAACCACACAGCATGTTGACGTTAGTCGCTGGTACCTGCAAATGATAGGAAGATACCAAGACATTGTAATTAAATTCCAATAGTTGATAATTCGGCCATGAAATACATTTATTTATATCCCAAACTATTGACTAGCCAATATTTTATTTCATTGCTAAAAGATACTGTTACATCAAAGGTGTAAGTCAGCATTTAGACATACAGAAGAATTGTTTAAAGGGATCAGCTATTTAAATTTCAATTTCAGCTCATTATCCATTTTTTCTTTCAAAATATGAGAGGACGGGTACCCATGTAAATTTATATTTTCCTGCACACATAGTATGCAGTCAATATCAAGACAGATTTCTTATCCAAATTTAAATTGTCCCCCACTACAGATGCTCAGAACAATTGCAATTCAGCCCATGAAGCCATGATGGCATGCATATGTATTTGATTGGTTGATTCTTCAACAAAAATTGACCCGACCTGGGCCCGTTGCATTAAACTTAGCATTTATGGTTACTGTTCCATTTACTGGTAACTACCATGGATACCTTATTTTAATTGGCTGTAGAGTGATGTTGCAATGGTATCTGATATTGATGGCAAATTTTCCATCAGGGATAAGTTTTATGCAATGGGGGCCAAGGCGTGACCCATGATGACCACTTGACTCATCAATGACCCCTGACCTTTTGAATGACCTCTACCCAATGTTCCTAATCATTATTCACCTCAACTGGTATCCCTGCATTCACACTGGCTTGCCTGGCTGGGTTCTGGCCTTGACCTGCCGTGTACACCTGACCCATGATGACCTCTGACACATCACTGCTACTGACCCCTGACCTCTGCAGGGCTTCCTTGATGACTATGGTTCCCAGATCATGGGCTGCTACAGTTGACAGTACTCCATTCAGACTACCTATAAACAATAGAAGCAATGATAAAACATATAGCATTTATTCACCGACGATGTCTCTGAGCACTTTACAGAAATACATGTATAATTACACCGGTTATCGGATTCAGGCATGCCCGCACACAAAGTATGCACATTTTAAATTCCCTGGAGAGCATTCCAACCACGCCCCCTTTTACAGACTCTTACAATGCAGAGCGAACTACAATGACTTTTGCATCCTAACTGGTACCTACATGTATGTAACACCTCTGTTGAGACGGGCACACATAGATTAATGTCTGTTACAAGGGCATTAGTTCCAGGCTAGGATTTTTTGTGATTTATCTTTTTTGGACAGAGGTGATTACTGAGACTATCGCTGGGAGAAACAACATGTGAAAGTTATTTACGATAATACCGATTCAGAATACAAAGACGCACGCACAGATTTCTCTGAAATTAGCGAACTTCCTGCGCGCGCTCCTTTAAACACAAATCGCTATTATCGTAAAGCAAGTATCAAATTAGCAAAGCAATAATCGTTTTTTTATGTGTATACTGCATGTCTTTGCATTTCAACCGGAATCAAATCGCGAACTCTCGTAAGACTAAGAGGTTATCGTTTTTGTAATATAAATCGCACCTTTACAAATTATCAATATCATCAGGAACACGTGGAAAGTAAGCAAATCAGTATCACTCCGATATCAAAATCTCATAATTTATTTCAATTATTTGACCAATCTCAAAGTGCTTTGTATGAGAAGAAAGAGTCCACTAGTGACAGTGTGCAATGTTTGTTGGGTGCAGGAAGGATGAGTTCGGAAGCATTAAGACTTGGTGATATTAATATCATATTTAACATTTTCATATGTGATCATGACTGAGGAAGGTCATCAATCAAATATCACATTCACAATTCTATTTTCTTTAATCAAATAAAAAATGTGTGCAACAAATTTACAAAATTTGTTGGACACCCCACAATCATGACAATTTGTTTTCTCATGACAAGTCCCGTCTGAAGTTAGTCAAAATTAATACCATGCTCCGTTTCTAAAGGTTGACATCCACTTCCCCTAAATACAGTCGCAGCTCAGTTGGGCGCTGGCTGGGGACCCGCAATCGAAGCCGAGCATGAACCATAGAGTTAGACCAGCCCTGGCCAGCCAACAGAGACTAGTGGGCGTGGATTTTACAGTTACAACACACAATTCTTCGCGAGTGGGACCGTACACGGGCGGGCGGCGAATCGTGACAAATTAATGGGCGGAATTCGCTCTTTATTCACTTACCAATTGCAGTGCGAACGGCAGAAACGATGACAACTGGATCAGACATGATGGCTGATATATTTCGTTGCGGTGAAACCGAATTATCTAAAGTAAAAAGCACTCTTTGAGGAGAGATTTCACGTTCTTCAGACACAGCTGACGCCACAAAAGAATCCAGTCGTTTGAATAAAAGTAAGCCGTGTTGACTTACATAGGGAAAATGAATGAATTCAAGAAAAGCCTGTTGAAAAAATCTAGTAAAGATCGTCCGAGACTGACCTTTGACACAAAACTTTGGACCACTCAAGCCAAAGATAGATGGACAGGAATAGACTCCGGTAAATATACTTGTTATCGTTATCTGTCTGTTTCGAGGTGGATTAAAAAAGAACTCTGGGATTACGATGATATAAAATGATATGTACTCGTGATATTACCGTACTTGATAATTAGATAACCCCCTCTAGCATCTCTCTCTCTCTCTCTCTCTCTCTCTATTGGCAATGTTTGTTCCAAAAAAGTTCAATTAAAGTATCATTTTTTTTTCTTTTCAAATATTTTATTATTGTTATTATGTTTGTATAAACACTGTATATAACTGTAAAGATGTTTATGATATCACCACAAACGCATGAAGAATTTGAGTGTTAACATATTATATGTAATCAACTTATTTGGATGCAATCGTATAATAAATTAAAAAAAATATAAACCTATTAAACTATAACTCTATGAGAATGGCTGCTCAGGGACTCATGAATTACAGTTTTTCTCGAATACAGGAGTTTCATTTCGTATGCAAATGTTTAGTTTTGTATGCAAATATGTGATCATGGAAAAGTAGGCATACGATTTTTAAATATAGTTCAACTAAAAATGGACCCCCAATTCCTCAAGAAATTAAAAAAAAGAATTATAGAAAATTGGCAAGAAGAAAAGGAATTAGCGGGGGAGAGGGGCACTTTAACACGTCACTTCAGAAAATGGGACAACTTCCACAGTTCAGGACTGCTAGGCAAATACTTCTTTCTCAGACTCAGACATTTAAAAAATATATAATTTGGTCTTAAGGAAAAGGAAGAGACAGGATTTCCAACAAATGTGTAGATGTGAATGCTCGGGAAGGGAGGGGGGATTTGTTGAGGAATGAAGTGGAGGGGGATATGTAAGTTTGTATGTGTGTCTGAGTATGTGAGCGTGTGTGGTGTGTCTGTCTGTCTGTGCGTAACTCTTTGATTTTTAATATTCGTTCAGTATAATTAATTTGAAAACATTATGCACTGTGTATTAAACTATCTTATGTATTTTTTGAGGGATGTACAATTTTTCTTTATATTTTGATATGTTATGTAAATCAATGAAGCTGTATGTTTTTTTGTTTTTTTGTATATATTTTGTACTGAATGTATACAATAAAACAATGCTACAAAAAAATAAATATATATTATACATGTTTGTCACGTGGTAAATCTATACTTTAATACAAAATGAGTCTCTCCAAACATGTTCGATACAGATATACATTTTTTTGGAGGGAGTATTCACAATCATCACCAGAGTACAAAATATTAACCATGTCATAACAAAACACATACGCCATTTTTGGACATTGATAGAATTTTCAGGTGGCGAAATGTCCCCCCCCCCCCCCCATGATTCGGGGTTAAAATCTTCTTTCTTTTTTTTCTTTCTTCCTCTCTTTCTCTCTGTGTTGAGAAAAATCAAGCCAAATCAGGCGATCAGATTTTATTAATAGAACTACAAGCGTCATTAATATTACATTCACATTACCGGAAGTTCAAACATTGGTTTACGATGAAAATCCTTTCACCAACTGAAAAAAAAAAATCAAATTAATCCCTTGTATCTTCCAAACTTTATGGCTGATAATGAAAACGACAAATTCATCTATCTATCACCCCCCCCCCCCGTTGCGTTCTTGTTCCTGTTAGTTGAACTTAAGACTGTTTTCTTTTTTATTTGGCAAAAATTAGGCCCAAAATCAAGCCATCTATCCATCAATTTAAACAAAAATCTTCAACTTCTGAGGGGGGCACTTCCCCCCTCAGACACCCCCTTTGTTCTACTGTTTTCTTTTTAATTTGGCAAAAAGTATGCCCCAAATCAAGCCATCTATCCATCAATTTAAACAAAAATCTTCAACTTCTGAGGGGGGCACACCCCACCCCCCTCACACACCCCCTGCGTTCTACTGTTTTTTTTCTTCTAATTTGGCAAAAAAATGCACCAAATTGAGCCATTTATGCATCAATTTAAAAAAAGTATTCAACTTCTGAGGGGGCACATCCCCCCATGCGTCATGCGCCCATTCGCCCCCCCTTACAAAATAACCTGGCGCCGCCCTGTCTGAACTTGTGTCCCCCCCCCACGGTCTGATTTGGATTGACGCCCATCGTCATGATTGTGATTACACTACCAGGGATGACATCAATATTTGTTTCTCTCTTTACGTGGTACTAGATACTGCAACATACTTTGCAGTTGGGTACGATGGTCTGAAAATTAATTTTCGAGTGAGCGAGCAAAAATTTAAAGATTTGTGAGGTCGCAGTGCGAAAACTTACATCTTATAAAGAGGACAAAAAACAAACCCTATAAAGTTTTAAGCACAATCTAATGAATAAAGACTGAAAAGTTCTTTTATAAGTATAATTTCAACAACTATAAATGCGTAGCGAGCGAGCTCTAGGGACAATTAAAGAAAAAGGGGCTCTAATTCGCTTTGATTGTGCATGTTACGGAGAAAGGAAAAGTAGGCATTTTCACCCCAAAAAAAGGACAGTTTATTAAAAAAGACAAGGTGCACGTATCAAAGTAAAAAGGGCAATTGTCAGAGGTGAAAATGGGAAACTTCTTGCACCTGAAAAAGGACACTCTGAAACAGAGATGAAAAAATGAAAAAAGGCACTTGTGGGAATGGAAATGGGGAATCTGTTGAAGGAAAAGGGCACCTCTCAGATTTTATTAGGGGCATTTATCCGATGTAAAAAGGGGCATTTTGAAAAATAAAGGGGCTCATATAAAAAGTAAAAGGGACACTTTTCCGAAGGAAATATGGTAGGGTTACTTATTAGAAAGGAAGAGAGGCACGTGTCAAAATAAAAGGGGCGCTTTTCAGAGGTGAAAAGTGGCATTTAAGAGAAAGGGGAGGGTTTTTTTTAATTACAAAGAGAATAGGGCATTTATGAGAAGGAAAAAGTGCACGTTTTAAATAGGAAGATGAGGGGCATGAGTCAAAGTTAAAAAAGGGTAAAAATATCAGATATGAAATTGGGAATTTCTTGCAACTGAAAAGAGGCACTCATTAGAGATAAATAAGGTCACTTATGAAAATGGAAAATGGGCACCTGTCTACATTTATGGGCTGCAAATGGCCGATACTACCTTTAAACACTTTGCAACTTGGGAATTTATCCCAACAAAAGGAGGGCCAATTTTTTTTAAACTGATTTAATGAATCAGAATGCTATCTGTCTCACTATAATGCTTCTACACACAGGGCAATGCCCATCCCTCCCCCTACGCAGATAGCAGCCAAGCCCTTCTTGACATTGGTCCTTTTCATGGCGTTGAGTAGGGTCACCACGATGCGGGTGCCTGACATGGCTAGAGGGTGACCCAGGGCTATGGCTCCTCCGTAGATATTGACCTGCAGAGAGAGAGAGAGAGAGGGGGGCAAGAGAGAGAGAGAGAGAGAGAGAGACACAGAGAGAGAGAGAGAGAGGGAGGGAGGGAGAGGGGTCAAGAGAGAGAGAGAGAGAGAGAGAGAGAGAGAGAGAGAGGAGGAGGAGATGGAAAAACGAGAGAAGAGAGAGGAAAAAAGAGAAAGATAAACCCAAAGGGGATAAATAAAAGAAAATTATGAAAGGGAGAAATATAAAGTCCATCAAGGAAATAGTGACAGAGAAATGACGTCGAAAAATGGAATTATAGAAGGAGAGAGAGAGAGAGAGAGAGAGAGAAATATAGACGATCGATGAGTCGTATAAAACAAAACTCAGATTTCATTTCAAGTTTATGATAAAACTCTGGTCGTAAGAAGAGTATTTCACCGACTAATAAGTAAAGGTTCTCCATGTTATGTACGTTATAAGCTCTGCTCTCATGTGTATTTCGGTCTACTTAGATGAGATTATATTCTGTAAAATATACTGCAAAAGCCTTGCATACAGCTAACAGCATGTTTGCCCCTGAATTATTATTTTTTTAACATAAAATTATTCAAAATTACCTTTGACATGTCAATACCAAGCTCCTTGGTGACTGTGAGAGCCTGTGCTGCAAATACCTCATTCAGTTCAAACAGATCAACATCACCAATACTCCAGCCTGCTTTCTCAAGCTATGAAAGGAAAAGAATAAAAAACAGAAGAGTTAAAGGGGTTGTAGCATGGTAAATACTAGTTAACGCCATCTACGACTTCTTTTGAACAACTGCACGTAAACGAATGGACTTTTTTTATTGGTCTGCGCGCGCTATAGCGTTCGCGAAACAGACCGAAGTTCTTCTCACGCTTCGGTTTCGCGTATGTTGCACGCACGTGAATAACTGCGGTCGCGTCGTCCGAAATCATGATAGGCCGCGAGTCAGGCAACGGGAAAGACACGTAGTCTCGTCATGCTACACCCCCTTTAAGATAATGAGTGATGCATTCTGTCCTTTTTAATAAATAGCAACTTAACTTCCAGACAGGCACTATATAGTTGGGAACATATAGCGCCATCTTCTTGTTCTTTTGCAACACTTTTGCTGGCAAACATGCATAACACAGACTCTTGCATACTAGTTGATATTATATAGCAGCTTATTTCTGATTGATGTCCTGACTAGTTCTATGAACGATAAAATCCTAACATTGTAGTTTGGTGCAAATCACGGTGTTTTTACTTGACATAATTATAAATGCTCAACAACTTACTGATATCCGATTTGTCCTCTTTTCTCTGTCCCACGAGGACCCAGAACACCCTGAACTTTCACACTTTTGTATGACCATTAAATAGAATCCCCCTTTTTTGAAAACTTCTAGGTGTGATAGTCTGAATCAGTGGCGTAGACAGGTTCGTACACCTGGGGGGGATGACTCAGGGGCGGATCTAGCTTTTTGCTAAGGGGGGGGGGTTGACCAAAATAATGACGATGCGGAGCATCGTCCACGAGCCGCGAAGCGGCGAGCCGATTTTTTTTTTGGTGTTTATTTGAACCCCGTAAGTGATGTTTTCCTGGCATCTATTAACACAATGGAGACCATAAAAAGCAGTGCATGATAACGTCTTTTTAAATCAAGTAACAGTTAAATAAATACACAGTTATATCCAGAGTTATCATGTGTTTGGTTAAGTTACCAGATGAGTTGAATATCTTCTCACAATATTTGCACTTGAAAGGGTTGTTTTTTTTCCTTTTTTTTTTTTTTTTTTTTTTTTTGGGCCGCCCAAGGGGGGGGGGGTTTAAACCCCCTAACCCCCCCCCCCGTAGATCCGCGCCTGTTTAATCTTGTGGTTATCTTGTGGTTTCCAAACCACAAGATAACCACAAAATACTTGTAAGATTTTCTTTTTTTTACCGTCTGAATTGGCTTTCACCGTGTGAATGCGGCTAATAACAATTAACACAATATATTACAATAATGATGAGGATTATTATTATCATCATCATAATTATTATTATTATTAATATTATAATTGTTATCATTATTATTATTACTATTATTATCATCATTATGACTTATTAAGTAAGCAAATATCATTCCCCAAAACCTGGGGGGGATGATTGTACATGCCATCCCCCTCACCCCCCCCCCCCCCCCCCGTTGTCTACGCCCCTGGTCTGAATATTCATGGGCCAGCAAAAGTTTTTAGATTTGTGAGGTCGCACTTTCACAGAGTTTATTACTCGTATGACAATAAAATTAAGAACCAGAAACATGATCTTAGATAATACTGTCTTGAACAGTGAAAACTGGGATGTCCTCAAGTGGCCTGCCTCATCTACTTACAGCTTTTTTGATAGCAGGAATAGGACCAGACCCCATGATAGCTGGATCCACCCCGGCCTGGCCCCATGAGATTATCCTTGCTAACGGTGCCACGCCCCTTTTCTGAGCCTCGGACTGCTTCATGAGAACCACTGCTGCTGCTCCGTCATTCATACCTGGGCGAGAGGCAAAGTAGAAGAAGTAGTAAATCTTCAGTAGCAGGTGCTAATATTGATTGTGTTACTAAACAGTGTTGTTAACAGTTCTGAAATGTGTGCGCGTGTATAATGTTGGCCAATTGTGGCTTCACAGGTTTTTATCTATCAGATCTATACCTTCACATCTTGGGCTGATCTTCGACTCAGTTTCAAACCGGGTTCAGACAAAGTCAGTTTGTAGGTAAAGGCAACTGAAGTTTAGAACTATAGTAAAACACGTTTAACAACAGTTAATTGTGTCTTATCCATTGCAATGTTTTAATGAAATGGGTTAGAAACGGATACAAAACATCTCAAATGGGAACAAACTTCATAAATCTATTTTAGGAAGAAAAATGCAGCAACTCTATGTAAAGACAAAACATCATGTTGGCAACTGAATTTTCTTATTCACGTAGCCTTAGAGTAGCCACCAGGTTCCCTTTATAGTTGATGAGTAAAAAACTTGCACTCTTGGGTCAGATTTCCCAACATCGACAATGGAGGGGTTAGGATAGTGGTAGCAAAGGCCAAGAGGGTTAAGAGCAACGCGAACTTACCACATGAATTTCCCGCAGTAACTGTTCCTGTCGCATCCTCGATGAAGCATGATCTGAGTTTAGTCATTCCCTCGAGGGTTGACCCCTTCCTTGGGTACTCATCGACGTCGTACTCGACCGTGGCCTTCCGCTTGCGGCTCTTGGTCGGCACGGTGACGATCTCCGTAGCGAAGACGCCTTCTGTCTGGGCCTTCTCGGCCTTGAGCTGCGACTCCAGAGCGAACTGGTCCTGCTGTTCACGCGTAATTTCCCATTTCTTGGCCAGGTTTTCAGCTGTCAAAATCAATAATTTTCACGAATTTAAAATTCCATACCTGCCAGTGCCAACCGTGCAAGGCAAAAATTAAGAGCCTCTTAGGACAAAATGAGGAATATATTACAATTTGCAGACAAGGAGAAGAGTATAGGGTTCATAACACTGGTTTGAAGGCGATCTTAAAAATGAATAATTTCTCCCAAAGAGAAGTAGTTGAAAGCTCATTTTTTGTAAAATTATATTTGTTCTTATATTTGTATTCCACTTTTTGTTTCATTTATGCAAGGTACATGTGGCTCTGTTAGAAGTTTGGAAGAGTTTTTTCTTTAACACCTTGTCATTTGAACAGCATACATTAAATCTTGAATAAACTTACTGTAAGTACCCGAAAATTCATTTTATGGAACATTTAAATTCACAAAATAAATGACATGATATGACAGAACAACCCAAGAAATAACTTTATTGATAACAAAGTACATAAAAAAGCTCTGTTTTAATTATCATTCCAACTAAGGTAAACATTCCATTGGCAAACATTCAAACATACCTTATAAAAACAAGCAAACCAATAAATCTATATGCTGTAATAATAAAAATAGAGATGAGAAAGCTAAAAGTAAGTCACGGCTAGATTAAAGAAATTATTACCAGATATTAGGATGCTCCATAGTCCAGACACCTTTAAAAATGGTCGTAAAGATCTACAGAAACTGTTGCTTCACGTGTCTTAAAAAAAAATAGTAACGCATTAGTATATATATTTATTCACAATTACTTTTTTATTAATTTAGCACGGCTCAGGTGAGCCGATCGGGTAAACATGTTTTATGTCGCCATCGTAACTGCGGCAAAATCCCCTATTGATATTTATTTGGAAGGTTGCGGATATCGAGGTTTTAATATATTTGTATGAAATGATGAAAGGGAACATATTTGTTTAGTTCCTTTACATTTGTAATTTACTTTCGTGCAGCTATCCATCGATATAAAGTTGCATTTTCATCGGATAGAGCAGGGGAAACAAAAGACGCGCGGTGCCTCGGATGACTTCTAAGGGGCCTCTTGGACAGTATCTCCATCCATAACACTCTCCCTAGATAGGGTCTTTATTGTACCAATGTACCTGTAATTCCCATGTGGTAGTTATTGAATGCATCCATCAGGCCATCGTGTACTATCAGATCAACCAAAGGCTTGTCACTGACGCCGGATAGACCACTACGAAGATGGACTGCATGGGGCACCTGTAGGAGTCCAAACAATGAAATACAAACTTAAAAATGGATCTATGATATTTGCTTCGGCCACAATAGGCCATTCTTGTAACGTTACACAATTCAATGCATACGTTTTTGTGAAGGGCCTCGATACAAATTATGTCATTTAAATGTCACAAATACATGTACCTGTATTTCAATAGTCAGAATAAAAACTGCATATATTATGTGTTGTTAGCAGGGGCGGCGATTTCTTTTAATGGACGGGGGGGGGGGGGGAATATGCAAGGGACGAAGGAGCATAGTGAACGAGAGGGGCAAAAGTGACGTAATGGGGCTTTCACATATACACTCCGGGGCCCGTACGGCGAGTAAAAACAGACATTTTGGGAATTTTTCGGCCGGTGTCCGGCCGGCTACCGTAAAGATCCTACGGGCGCCGGGACAGTTTTTGAAGCCGTACGGGCGCCGTGGTGCTGAGTCGGCTGCTCCCAATTCTCCCGGCGTTTTTATCTGACCGTTAGGTCGTAGAGAGCCCGTGAAGGGCCCGCAGGGCACCTTACGGGTCCCGTGCGGGCTCCGGACGGTGTCCGGACGGCCCCTCACGATTTTTTGGGTCAATTCTCATGAAAAATCTTTACGGGAACCTTGAGGTGCGGATTTCAGAGGACACATAGTTCAGTGCACCGCACGGGACCCGGCCGGGCGCCTTAAGGACCCCGGCCGGTCCCCGGCAGGGCACCTTGAGGACCCCGGCCGGGTCCCGGCAGGGCACCTTCCGGGAGCCACGAGTGCACCTGCTCATCGGACGGAGCACGTAAGCTTACCGGCCGGCATCCTTACGGGCGCCTTGCATTTCACTCGACCAATTTTCACCGGGCACCTCCCGGGCGCCGCAGAATATGTGACCACACATGCCGTAGAAAAGAAAATCGGAAGGTTCCCGTACGGTCTTTAAATCAATGGCAAGCCGCCGGGTAGGGAAAATCGTACGGGGCCCGGTTTATATGTGACCTAGGCATAAGTGAGTTACGTGAAACCAAAGGGATACAGATTTTCTACAATATTTTGCTTGTTTATTTTGTAGGATATTGTGCGAGGGAGCGTAGCGACCGAGCGAGAAGATTTTTGCATTTTCATTAGTCTAATAAAACGCTGCACTCTCTGACTCCTTTAAAGCTTTTAATAAACCAACTAATAAACTCTCGTGTTTTTTGTTTTAATGATCCCCTTAAAACTCAAACAATGAAACTCCGTAGCTGGGGTGATAGATTAAATGTGAACATTAAATACCAAACTGACTCTTGCTTTCATAATATCTTGCAACCAAAATATTAAATGAACTTTTGAGTTTCTACACACTTAGTTTTTGCTCTCTTGCCCCTTTCCTTCCTGAAACCTACCAACAGATCTGATAGTATCTATACAATTGTATATACTATTTTTGTTAATAATCATGAATGTTAATAAAGTGATATTGATACAAACCCACCTGGCTCATGCTTTCCTGACCCCCTGCAATAACAATGAAAGATTCCCCACACATGATTGCCTGTGCCCCTAGAATAATTGTCTTCAGGCCAGAACCACACAGCAAGTTCAGGTTATATGCTGGTACCTGCAAACGACAGGGAGGTATCAAAAAAGGATGTCATCAAATTCCAAATAATCAACAATAACATGCAATACACTTATATCCCATATTTTATTTTATTGCTATAAAGTACTATTATGTTAACATATAGAAATACATGTTGAAGAATAAATTAGAATGGACTGGCTCCTTATCCACATTTTAAGAGGAGGAGGAATGGTTCCTTTGTTATTTGATCTATTTCCAGCACACATACAAAACATTATTGTAGTATGTGGTTCCATTTCAAGACAGGTTTTTTACTAAGATTTAAAATGTTCTCCACTTCAGTGCTCAGAACTATTGCAATTTAGCTTTGAAGCTGTGATGGTTTACATATTATTTAATTGTTTGATTCGTCGATTAAAACCCCTTTTGACCGTATAGTGGCTGAATACACGTGACCCACGATGACCTCTTGACTCATTAATGACCCCTGACCTTTCAAATGACCTCTACCCAATGTTCCCAATCATTATTATCACCTCGACTGGTATCCCTGCATTCAAACTGGCCTGTCTGGCAGGGTTCTGGCCTTGACCTGCTGTGTACACCTGACCCATGATGACCTCTGACACATCACTGCTTCTGACCTTTGACCTCTGCAGGGCTTCCTTGATGACTATGGTTCCCAGATCATGAGCTGGAATAGTCGACAGTACTCCATTCAGACTGCCTATTCACAATATAGAAACAACGATAAAACACCATGCATTTACATATTCAGAAAGCAATGATAATACTATACTCTGCGTTTATAAAGCGTTTCGTCATCGGATTCAGGCTTGCCCGCACACAATATATGCACTTTTTCCACTTCCTGGGGAGCATTCTAACCACGCCCTATTTTACCGTCTCACAATGCTGAGCAAACTACAGTGACTTGCGCATCATATCGGGTACCCATTTAACACTTGGTGGATAGTTGGGCTGTGATTTGAACAGTGCCCAGTAATCTGCAGTCTGGTGATGACCTATCCACTAGGCCACAACACCTCTACAAAGCAAGAATGGGTATGACCATTGAAACATCGCTTTGTATGTGCCTTTTGACTTATTGACCCAAATGAAGAAAAAAAAATCAATATCTGTCAAGTGCAGATTTCTTTGTCTTTGGACACGATTTCGACCTTGGATGATAACTGTAAATATCAGACGTTCTTTCTAATATTATGTAAAAAGGTATAATGTGATTTTAGTGAGTTAAATTCCTGAGAAAGTATTTAAATGATTCTTTTATTTTCAGCCTTTTATTTTATACGTGCAATAAATCTATACATGTTCATAATCCTAATGAATTGTGAGTTCCTATATAGTTATATATAGTATATAGATAAACATTTTTACCCATATAGTTTTAACTGGTTGATTATGACTGAGGAATGGTCAACGATCAAATGTCACATTTACAACCCAATTTTTTAAAATAATTAATTAAATTAAGAACGCATGTGTTTGCAGGAAACCCCATCGTGGCAGTTTCTGTCCGAAGTCGGACAAATACAAAACTCCATTTCTAAAGGTTGACATCCACTTCCCCCAAGCGCGGGCAAGGGACCCCACTGCACTTGGAGCCAAATATAACTAACATATAAAAGAAATAATAATGGTCCTAGAATTGAACCCTGGGGCACTCCACATCTTACTGCCATCGTTTGCGATTCACATTTTTGCTAGTACAGCATAGTGTTTTCGATTATTTATATAACTCTTAAAACCATTCCAATATAATTGCTCTAAAACCATGATATTCCAATTTGTTTAATAAAATTGTGTGATCAAGAAAGCCAAAAGCCTTGCCAAGATCTAAAAACATGCCAATCATTATTTCTTTGTTATCAGTGACATTTGTAACCGTATGAGTAAACTCGGTGATGGCAGAAGATGTAGAGTGTCCCGCTCGAAAACCAAATTGTATAGCATAGATATTGCTCTTGTCCAAGAAATTATACACGACTATATATATATACACATTTCTCTAAAAAAACTTTGAAAATAGGTGGAATAGATATGGGCCTATAAATTAATAATTTTTTTGTGAATCTATTTTTATAAATGGGAATAACCTTAAATTTTTGGAACAATACCAGTATTTAAAGATAAAATTATTATATCACATAAAGGGTAGCATGAAATATGAATAATATTTCACTCTTTATTCACTTACCAATTGCAGTGCGAACGGCAGAAACGATGACAACTGGATCAGACATGATGGTTGATATGCAGTGTATTTCGTTGCGGTGAAACCGAATAATCAAAAGTAAAAGAACTCTTGGTGGAGTGATTTAGCGTTCTCCAGAAACAGCTGACGCCACAAAATTATGTAAAGAATCTGGTCGTTTAAATATAACGAGCCGCATGGACTCGAAATATTGAATTCCAGAAAAGCCTGTTTAAACAAAACTAGTAAAGATTGTCAGAGATTAGACTGACCTTTGACACAAAACTTTGGACCACTGACAAGTCAAAGATCGATTGACGGTAATTGACGATTTGTTTGCCTGATTCAAAGAGGATATTAAATGAACTCCAGGATTATCATGATATAATGTACTCGTTATATTACCTTCCCTCCCTCCCTCCCTCTCTCTCTCTCTCCCCCTCTCTCTGTCTCGCTTTATCCCTCTCTTTCCCCATCTTATTCTCTCGATCTATCTATTCTTTTGTTCACACAACACTGCTGTTCGCCTTTTTGATATCATTTGTACCCACACAGTTTAATCCAAGATTCCATTTTTTAATGTATAATCTCAATTTTGTTATTGTGATATCACAACAAATATATGAAAAAAAATGAACGGTAATCTGGTAACATAATCATCTTTAATTAGCACCTACTGATCAAAACATACAAGGAGACAGAGGGGCTCTCTTTTTCTTTACTTTGTCCATTATATATATATAATATGTGTCCAACTCAAGTGTACAGATACAAACACTTCATTTCCCTGCACAAGGAGCACAATGTCTAAACTACCATGCTTAATACATTGCCAGTTAAACACTGTTAAAAAAAAAATGCAAGGTGGGTTTCTAGATAACTAAGAAAGCAGTGGTATAGCAAACATTAAAAACAAAAATAGACTTCATGTTATCATTAGCTAGTCTTTATTAAACCTTTAGTAATCATATGATTTGTTCCCCTGGGGTGTCATTTTAAATTCAAAGAGGGGATTGGCACATCATCGTGAGTGGAGTAGAAAATGACCCCCTTTTTGCAAACTATCAAGAATATTTTCCATGGAATGTGACCCCTCTTGCCTAAAACCAGCCAGGTTCAGAAAGTGCTCTAGAAATAATCCTATTTTGGGCTTATCAAGTAAACATTCACAAAGAGTATCCCATTTTGAAGGAAATTGGAGTCGCAGGTTCCATCTTGAGATATATATGACCCTTTCTGTATTAAAATGATTTTCCTGTTCTTTATACAAAAAAAATTGCCCCTTTTAAAATCTATTTCCTTCACATCTGCAAACACTGAAATGCGTGTGATTGTAGTGAAAATTAATCAATTTTCAATTAATCAATTTTCACGGAATTTCTAACTATCATGCTTATACAATGTCAATATGAATTGACACCACCAGGATTTCTGCAGCATTTTATCAATGTACAAATCAATTTTCACAACTTCTTGCCAACTAGTTGAGAATACCTGCTGCTATTTTTGTCAAGATAATACCTCTTATCCCCAAGTAAATAGTGATAATATTCTATTAATAGCAGCAATTCTAGTAAATTTTGTACAAAACATATCATTATATAAATATACATGTATCTATATCTAAATATACTATTTCATCTCCACTACATGCACAAACTCAGACATTTCCCTTTATTTCATAAGAAATATAAAGACAAGAGCTTTATCTTTATGTAAACAATACAACATACAAGCACTATGCAAATACAGTGTAGTGTCAATGTTTGTTTTTTCCATGCAAGGAATCGTTGTCATATAAATCATACATGTTGAATACAAATTATTATACAAACAGTCCCGATAGATAAATGTACAAAGGCTAAGGAAAGATATATAAAAAATGCCTAGTATATAATAACAATTTTGATGAGATATTTATACACCGACAAAGCTTGAACTTTGGTGCTTATTACGAGAGAGGGATTAACACCCCTTTCATGTTAGGGGTAGAAAAAGGTCGAGCCTGGAATCCTTCGGAACACAAGAAATGTTCCTCTGTCTGCTGTACTGAATATATTACACAAGAAACATCCCCCAAATACCTGGAAAAACAAGTATCAGAGATGCCAGTTAGAATTTTTCAGAGGGCCTGAAAATCAACTAGAATAAGCTATTTTGCACACAAAAAAGCCTAAACTATGGTCTGAAAATAACTTGCCAGGGCCTGAATTTACGCTATTGCCTGAAAACTGGCATTCCTGATGTATCAATACCCCTGCCACTAAAATAATACTATTCAATTCTCCTAACCTCCGTCTTAAAGGGGCACATTCCCGCCGCTGTAGTTATTGGAACATGCCATCTGGAATACGGGGGAACATGCCCCTTAAAGGCAGGGTATTCTACCAACACCACTTCAGATTTACGTATACTGCTTACAATGTCCTGATATCCCACAATGTCCCACAATCACCAATTGCATGCACGAGCATGATGATGCTTAGGTACATGACCAGGAAATTGATCCATGTAGGCTTTCACCGAAAAATGGTGCAATTGAAAATACATAAGAGTAGTGAAAGTGACGTCAGTAAAATGCCTGCCTTTTAAATTACGAAATGGAGTGATATCCAAGAAATACCAGGTACTTGTTTTAATCATATCCTGATTCAAGGAATCACATGAAAAATGGGAACCAATGCCAGCATTGGTTCATATAAAAATGTCAGTAATAGTTCCCTTTTATTACAAGAAGCTCATAATGAAAAGAGGTTCATAATGCTGATGCTATTAAACAACATTTGTGCAGATTTGCAAATATATAACATATCATTTAAGGGCGACCAAGCATTGATAATTGATAGCAAAGTTTGTTTTGAAGGAAAGCACCTAAATTGGAGCTACCGATTGGGGAAAGTTAAAAAAAAATTGTATACAAAATAAAGAAGATCTGAATTTGTTGCAGTTGAAATCACTATACATGTATATATATATCAGTACTACAGGCTGGTGAATTGGTATGGGTTGTTGTGTTGTAGTATTTGACAATTTCCCCACTTGTTCTAACATAAGAAATAACCTAGCAGAATCAATTCTTTCTGTAGAGGATCTACCACAACTTCCCATCAATAATACATTCTGTGTACAGTTCCATGTGCTTGGGTGAGAAATGAGATTCTATATTTCGCGTTTCTACAAATGGAAGAGTGGCCCTAAATGAAAGGACCACTATGCCAATATGAGACCTACATACATGTAACATTTAGTTAAATCTCAACATCCACATAATTTTTTGTTACACAGACATGTATATTATAAGTTTTAATATGATATGTAAAATGAGTTTAATCATTTACAGCATAATAAAGATTGGTAGTATTTCGGAAAAGGCTAAAACATTACACAACTTTAGAGATTCAATGATCCCCTTTATTAGAAATGTCCTTAGGTTCTGGAAAACTAGGAAAAGCACAATGTACCAGGAAACAATATGATGCTACAAATGCCCCAGTTCAATACAATATATACATTTTTTTCACAAAATTCAGTACGGAATGAAATGACAGCGGGGTGCAGAATACCAAAGGGTTTAAAAAGTATTTACTCATGAAAAATGAAATATACACATATACAAGAGCAACGTATCATTCAGTCTATATTCTGTTTGGGAGAAGAGGATGAAGTAAAAATATGCCCATGATACACTATATATTCCTATAAAAATACACCTACAAAATAAGTATATGAATAACCCTCGTATAAAACAACATAATCCATGATTCATGTGTGTCCAACAGTACTATGACATCAAAATACATGTATATGAAACATCTAATATCTACAAATCTAAATACAATTTGAATAAGAATTTGTTTAAAATTGGTATGTACACTATATACATTATATGTCCATACATGAATCTTCAATATCCAAACTACTGCATAGGTCTAATCAATTTCTATATATCTATTATGCTGGACTTTATCTTAAACGTCCATCAAATTCATTGGCTTCTGAAAGTGGGTTGCTCCTGTTTAATAGTGTAAGCCTATGAGAATGAGAAATACACCCTTCACGGTTACAAGAGTGCGCAATCTGCGCATGCGCCAACATGGGCGCCATTTTGAATTGCGAGTAAATATTGCGAGTAACTTTTATTTTATGCAGCATGCAAAGCGCATGTGTCAATATGATGTGAGTGTGCAGCGCAGGTAGTGACGCAACAATACATGCGCGTCTGAAAACATTGATGATGCAATGTTTACTCGCAAATGGAAATGGCGGCCTTAACCGGAAGGAGTGTATTTCAACTGGTTAAATTCTACATTACCGTAAATCTCTGTGTATAAGGCGCACTTTTTTCCGTCGGCAAAAATGAAAATTTGGGGGTGCGCCTTATACACAGGTACACGATATTTTGAGTCCTTAAATGCTACTTTTTAGTGGTTTTCGAGCCTGAGTCATTACGTTTTTTGTGCTAAACATTTAACCGAAGGGGCAACAAAGTCTTGCCGATAATGATTGTTTTTAGAGCTCCGTAAGGGCAACAAAACCTTGCCGATAATTATTGTTTTTAGAGCTCCGTAGGGGCAACAAAACCTTGCCGATAATTATTGTTTTTAGATCTCCGGAGGGGCAACAAAGTCTTGCCGATAATTATTGTTTTTAGATCTCTGAAGAGGCGATAATTATTGTTTTAGATCTCCGTAGTGGTAACAAAACCTTGCCGATTGGAACTAAGTTAGACCTAGTAATAATGTTGGTAAATGTAATGTGATGTAAAGATGACAGATTTTTTTTTTTCCCTAATTTTTTTTTCCTGATTTTTTTTTGTCTTCAAAATAGGGGTGCGCCTTATACACAGGTGTGCCTTATACACAGAGATTTACGGTATTTCACGTGTCACTATACAGAGCAAGAATGACCGATAGGGTAACAGTACTGATTGAGATCCAATGATATACAACATGTTTAAAACAACTAGTCTTGCAAGGGCTCACACATATACAGTCAAACCTGTCTTTAGCAATTGCCCAAGGGAAAATAGAAAAAATGGTCTTTGTAGACAGGTTCCTTTAGTACATGTTTCAATAAGAAACCATTTTCAAGGGAAATAAAACAATTGGACTTTGTAGACAGGTAGTCACTGAAGCAGGTTTGACTGTATACGTACCCTTCGTTTCTTTAGACTGAAGAACATTGATCTGAATTCACTGTGAAGCACAGGGCTTTGCCAACCACACCTTCATATCAGAAGAAGATTTTTTTTTTTTTTTGGGGGGGGGGGGGGGGGTGTTTCATCGGGGCTCATTTTAGATGTGCATCTGCAAAAGCAAGATTTCCTATAAACAGTGATTATCATGTACGGGTATATCTTTTGCTCTCTCCAAGAGCTCTGTTTGGCCGTAAATGTCTTCATACACATGTACCACTACTACATGAAGGTCGATGGCAGGGCAGTCAACGAATCGAAAGTTCTCAGAACAGGTCTGTAATATTCATATGCCGATGGTATGGCCTAGTGGATGGGCAACACTCAATAGTAAAGACTGATCCAGTCCAAAAGATCTCCATACTTACATACTATCGCTACATGTAGGTCGATGTGTCCTAAGGCTAGGGCGATCGTAATAACTCATAACAGGTCTGAAATATTCATAGGACGATGGTATGGCCTAGTGGATGGGCAACACTCAATTGTAAAGACTGATCCAGTCCCAAAATATCTCCATACCTACAAACTATCGCTACCTGTAGGCAGATGTGACGTAATGCTAGGGCGGTCGTAAAAAGTCATAACAGGTCTGAAATAATCATGGTTGGAAGGGCAGCACAGAGATGTACTTTAAAAACTGATCCAGTCTATAGTAAAATGTTTTCATCTAACGTCTATTTTCTTCGTCCAACGTTTCTTCTCGTGATCACCCAGCAAACATGCAGATGCATTTTTCCTTATTGCCAGCATCAAGAAGTAGTCTGTATAGAAATAAATATAGAAATGAAATGTAAAAACCAGATAAAAATAACTCTTGTCACATATTTGTTTGAAAAGATGTAGATTTTGTGGATTTCAGTGCAATTCAATTTTGGATTTCTTCAGAACAACAAAATGTGGCAATCTTACATGTACCTGTTCATTGTAAAATATTCAATGAATGTACTGCAATCCATTTCTGGAACAGGGTTAATATTAGTGTTAAGGTTAGGGTTATTTTATGGTTAGGGTTAACCCTAAACACAAGAATAGCAGATTGAAATAGCCCAGTACAAGATAAACACCTGCACATTTGTTTATCTTCATCAATCTATTTGATTTTGTAAAAATGATTTTGGATAATACAGGAACTTGTTGTATATCAAGCTTCCAATATGATCCTATTATCATAATTTAACTATGTAATAAATCTTAGTATATTTGTTTATGGATTTAATTTTTATTCATATTTTTAACAGGGCCTCATGGGAAAACCAGCTTTAAAGGTGAAATGAGTTGTCCTGTGTAATCATAAGAATTGATTAATTGAATATATAAATGAAGAAATTAAATGAATGACTGAAGTATCAAAAAATGAGCAAACAAAACAAACAAACAAATAAATGAATGAATCAATGAATAAATGAATGAATAAATAATCGTATTAACTAAATAAACAAACAGATAACCAACTTATTGACTAACTAACTAACTAACTAAATGTATCAATGAGTAAATGAATAATGAATACCGGTATATGAAATAACAAGCAAATAAACAAATAAATAAATGAGAAAAATTTGACATACTGGTAAGCCGTGTTCATGAATGGGGTAGGTCCACAAATGGCAAAGACAGGCATTTCTTTGGGTCCATGCTTGGGTATCATCTTGCCCAGCAGGTCTTTACTGATGCGACCTGTGAGACCGGACCATGAGGGCGCACTTTCAGCAGACAGGATGTGCGTGACTTCAAACCTGAGGAATAGAAAGTAGCAGATATTGTGAAAATAATTAACATGTAGTTAAGATCTGATCATGCTATTACATTACAGATAAAGACCAGTTATGGTCATGCGATTGCATTGTGAAAGAAACAGTGTGGATTCAATCAGAAAAGGTTGATCATCTAGCATGTAAGTATTGGTGTGTACTGCAAGGTTCTGGAATCATCAAAATGATAAGAAATTTGGCCCAGTCTTGGTAACGTTACAAGCACTGTACACAGAAAGATGAATATGGGACTACCAACACATGCGCGATATCCATCAGGTCCAAATAGATATAATATTTTACCAAATATATCAATTAGTAGGCGGTTTCTCAGCAAAATTTGTATCATCACGTATTAGTCAAACATGTTCTTTCACATGATTAGTAATAAGAGCTTCCATTTAATTTTTTGAGAGGGGGACATTTTCAAAACTGGTCTTTATCTTTAAGAAAGCAAATTCTGGAAAAGATTGAAAAAAGCCGATTATGCAGCATAGGAGTATTAGCTTAAATGTGAGTTTTTGGAATCATCAGTAGGATGATCAGAAATTGATTTAATCTTGCAGAAAGTCACACGCACTGTACACAGAAATTTGTATATGGGATTACACAAATATGTGGCGTGAGAGTTTGGTCCAAACACATTTGCTGCTTCTTCTTGTCACATATCGAACATGAAGGCATTAGAAGAGCCACCCTTTACAAGAAAATGTTTTGTAACAGATTGTGTGACACTAACATAGAAAGAACAAAAAAAGCTTACAAATTATTTTACACCTTTCCCGGAATTCAGCTTTCTCTTTAATTAGTGAAAATATTATTAGTTACATGTATAGTTAACAACTAAAATCATTAAAAAACCCTTAGCAAGTTTTTTAGTTTTTTAAGGTAGATGAAACATTGATTTGTCCCATTTTATGTTTTTTGAGAATGTGACATATTAAAGCAGGAATCTAAAAGTATTCAACAAAGGCCCTAATTTAAACAATCAGTTCACCTTTCACTCTATATGTCTTCAATGATGTACATGTTTGTAAAATCCACTTCAAATGCACACCCAATTCAATTACTGTAAACGTTGTTATTTTTGCGCGATTAATTTTTCATGATGAGTGACCACAAAACATATTCGCTGGTTCTTAAATTCGCGTTGCACCAAATTCAGCCTGTTTAGAACACGCATAAGATCTCATGTTTATATTTTGCGGGTTCTAAAAATTCGCGGACACCGACTTTAGCGCGAAATCCGTGAAAATTAATGTACCGCAAATATTTCTGTGTTTACAGTATTCAAGTAGAATTATTTCTGACAGATCTCACCTTCCTTTGCTTTGCTCTGCACACTCGTCCAAGTGTTCCCTCCATACAATATCCTTCTGAGTCTTGTTGAAGAACAGGAGTTTTAATTTGCTGCATTTTCAATCACACAAAAAAGGGGAAAGAACACAAAATCATGAAACAAAATAAATCAAACAACAGTAGTAATTTTAGCTTCTTGCATTGGTAAACTATAGATATGGGATGGCGGGGGCGCATGCTTCTCGATGGCATGGTGAAACTTAAAAGAAGCGAACAATAGAATAGAAGAGATGAGAGAGAGAGAGACAAAGAGAAAGAAAGAAAGAAGGAGATAAAGAAAGGAAGAGGTGGAAGGAAGGAATCAAGAAAATGGGGTCGTCTTCATAATACGTGTGTCAATTCTCGTCTTTTTTAGTAATGCATCTTTTTTAGTAATACCTATTTTTAACCCCATATAGCACAGTCCTTCGTAGGTGTTAATGGGGTTAAATCAGGGTTAGAAAAACAGAAGGGATGACAAATGTATCTGGAAAAGTTTACAAATGCCATCTGGAATAGACACACTATAACTTCACCACATATTTGTTTCAAGAAATGAAATTTCTAAATGAAATTTGAAGTGTAAAACTGTTACTAATGAAGGTGTGGATTTTGTCATTATACCATTTTGCATCTTCAGCCAGGCCCATCTGCATGAGTTTGACCATGGGCGTGAAGCCCGTGCCTGCTGCGATGAAATAGACAACCGTGAGCTGCTTGTAAGTACACTCATGATCGAAGGTACCACTGTGGTTGCTCATCTCTATCTTGTCACCTTTTAGAGGAGAGAAAATCAAGAGAAAAGATTCACAATTTAAAGCCCGTCCGTTCTAGTTTGGCCAGGAGGGATTAGACCACCCAGCGTAGTCACTGACAGGTGGTTAGCTCATCGACTCAGCTCTCAATTAACCGTTGAAAAAGAGGATCATGAGGGACCAAACGGGCACCGCTTAGGCATTGTTTTCTATATAGAGGGAGCAAGTAGCTATGTACAAGTAGTGCAGTGGGGCTAAAATTGCAATATTTGAACATACTTGTATACCTGGAAGAAGCATGGTGAGGTAAATGGTATCAATATAATGTGACACTAGATATCTAAGCATACATGTACTGCACTTTGACAACCTTATCCCCCTCATCCCCCCCCTCTCTCTCTGTCAATCTCTTCATGAAAATCCCATTGTCTTGTGCTCACTTTAATTTTACTTTGGCTAAAAATGATTTTATTTTTTATTTCCTTCTCATTTCATCCTTATCTATTTATTTCCCTCCCTTTGTCTATTTCGCCCAGTTTCACTCTCTGTTTGCCTGTCTATCTTTCCGTCTGTCTGTATCAGTCTGTCTGTATATCTCTGTTTCTCCCTGTCTGTATCTCATACATTCTTTCATCATCTTAACCATCGTGATCACAATAATAATCATCATCATAATCATCATTATCATCATCATAATCATCATCATCACCATCATAATCATATCCCCAGGACCTTTAACTTTATCATCATCAACTTCTCTCTCTCTCTCTTTCTCTGAATACATTCTCTGCTGTCTATCTCTGTCTCTCTGTTATGTGTATACTTGTCAAGGGGTCATTTTCAGTAAGCCAGTTAGTACTTTTCATGATCCCGCCACTATTATACATATGTATATGTTATTGATTGGTAAATTGTTTTAAAGTGGAAATGAATTGAATTGAATTGAATTGCTTACCTTCCTTGAGAGTTGCTAGGTGTTGGGTGAACTGCCCCTGTGGATATACCTTGAGCATGAGGTGAATGCTGTTCCTGGAATTGGGTCCGTCCGTCTCCTCATCCTCACCATCCTTGAGTAGACTTGGGCAGACCGGTGTATATGGTCTGCTCACTTCTTCCCCTGCAATAGAACATATGTCACATGTGTTGTACTCACATTGATAACCGAGTATATGGTCACATGTCACAAAGAATACATATCCTTTTCAATGTTAATAATAATAATTTGTTCTTATATAGCGCTTTAAAAGGACCGCAGGTCCTCTCAAAGTGCTTTACAGATATATATATATTATTACCCGATCATCGGATTCAGGCTTACCCGCACACATTGTATGCACATTCTACACTCCCTGGGGAACATTCCAACCAGGCATCATTTTTACAAGCGCACACTTGTTTCGCATCCTACTGAGTACCCATTTAACACCTGGGTGGAGAGTGGCAAATGTAGTTCAATGTCTTGCCAAATGACATTAGTGTCGCGGCAGGACTTGAACCACGGACCTTGTGATCCACGGTCCGTTGAAAAAATCAACTCGACCACCTCTATGCATAATTGCCCTTATTGTCAAGGAATACCAGAGGAGTTCATGTTGCCAACTTATCCAAGATTTGTGTGAAATCCGCTGGGGCTACAGCTCACGAGACCGACACCCCACGAGACCAACAATGCCAGTCTAATGGTCCTTCTGGACAATTTCTGAAGATTCAAAAGACCAATATGTCGGTCTTGTACGCCTTCTATTAAAGGCATCGTTTAACAATGTTAAATCTGACATGCCTGGCCCTACGTGTATCAATGTCTGTGATATGGTGTAATATTAAAGCCCTAAAAAAATTGCGCTTCAAAATGATCATGAAGTGCCTCAAAAAAGTAAAAATCTTTGAGTGGCCGGTTTTACCATACTCATTTTCCCCAATAGACTGTAGTGTTATAAAAAACCGTTAGCAAAACAAAAAAATGAAATTTCGATTTCCAATCATAAATATCTGGATAATCAGACAGGCGATTGGCTTGTAAAAGTCATAGGCAGTCAGACCGCAGCGCGCGCGTTAATGAGGCTGAAAGCTGATTTTTATTCAGCGATATCTGGCGATCACATAACATTTACGTCTGCTGAATTTCCATGCGCTTTTCAGTGAGATTTGTAGGGGTGTACATGTAGCTGCGTTTTTGGTCGTTAACTTCATTCAACAGGGCAGCATGCAACGGAAAGTCACTCTCGAGATTTTCAGCATCAGTTTGATATGTAATTTGCCATATTTCGCAATTTGTAAACAATAATTTTTCACAACTTTTATTGACGTTATTTTTGTAACATTTCAACTGCTGTTTTGACCCGGGAATTTCACTTTTGGTTCCTGACTTTGGGACAAAATAAATTTGTCCACTTTGAGATTCGTTCGAAAGATGAAAAGTCACTGATCAAAAATATGTCAAAACCTAATTGACGCAAAATCATGTTCTTTTTATAATCATAGTAATTAAGACCCTAAAAACCCGGAAATTACCAATTTGTTCTTTTTATGATAGCGCGAAATTGTGTGATTTCATACTCGTGCACGCTCGCCGTCTGAGCAATGGCAATGCATAACTGATTATTAAACTCCAGGGAGCTCTGCCGCGCCATTGACTAGCCGAAAAAAAATTAGAAAAATTATTAAAAAAGAAATATAGTAGAAAATAATCATCACATGTCAGGTGAGGTATTTGATCTCGGGTCCTTAGATTGTTGTCAAGACGACTTGCGCGCACGTGTATTACAGGCGCACGCCACAACGCTTGGTTACCAAAATGCGGTATTCAGAATGTTAATAAACCAAAGCGAAACATATGTGACGTAGTTGACGTAGTTGACCAATCAGAACTCTCTATTATCACATCGGCAAAATTTACTACTTTTTTTAATTATTCATGAACATGAGCGTGATCTTTTTTGGTTCCTGACTTTGGGACAGCGTAAAATATAATAATTTTGATATCATTGTAAAGAAAAATATTTATGCTTTATGCTGATTATAACATCTTCTTGACGTAAGAATGATTTCTATGTGAAAATCAGCCCTACTCTTTAGATAGATTTATCGTCGAAAAACCCCATTTTCAAGGCGAAATATCTGTTTCCAAAATATATTTAACATGATTGTCATAGAAGTATATAGAGAGTGCAACTTCTTATCTTTAAAATAAGACCCATTTCATGAGAAATGAACAATTATAAAGGCAAAAACTGCCGATCGGGAAGACCGTCTGCACTACTCATTACGTATGCGAGACACGTAAATTCTTGCATACGTGCTGAATAAAATAGAGGGTTTTCGCACCGGCTGCGGTCTGACTGTAGGATTCCTGACTGACCTAAAGGATTATAATTATGATTGCAGCATGACCTACATCCAGGATTTTCTTTCAGAATCTGAGGCAATGCTATAGAGTCACTTTAACTTTTTCTATGCTCACAAGACCGACGCTGTTGGTCTACTGGAATGTCCCAATCCTCAGAATCAAACAAGTAATAAAAAGTTGCTTACCATTGACGTTTGCTTTGAGATAGACATGATTTCCGACAGGAACTTTGAACTGCGTGCCCTCTGGAAGGTCAAAGGTCATCACATACGTGTCGTGCGTGACAGGCGTCCGTTTACTCAGTGTACAGGTTCTGAAGGCAGGCTCTGTTATGGATAAAAAACATATACAAATTGTATTAGATATACCAGCTTTCACATTGGTGATGCGATATTTGATGTGGCGAGATCTTTAAAATATGACTGGGGCAATGTTGGATTTCTCTAAAATTGTTCAATTTTTAGAGAAAGGAATAGGGTTAGGGTTCAGGCTAGGTATACTAGTTGGTAAGTGTTAGATATAACCTTGGAACATTAATCACCAGAGCAATCTTAAAGTGGGAGGATTGATTTGTGAGCCACAGGTGAGAATTTTTGTAATAAAATTATAAATTGGAAGAAAGTAAATCATAAGAAAATAGGCATACATTTTTTGGTCCACTGGTTGCTTTCTTAAAAGTACAGACATGCTAAAAATTCAAAATCTTGATGTTGATGCCACAACATAGTCTAAGTTTGTTGACCTGAAATTACCTTTGACCTTGACTTAGTGACCTCAAATTTCTACTCACATGATTGGGAATACTTGATAACCCTTTAGGGTTATTCATCGAATAAGAATTTAAACTTTCAAAAACTTAACCTTAATTTTTTATGTTGATGCTGGAAAAGCGGCGCCTATGTCTCGATTTTGATATGCAGGCGAGACAAAAAGTAAACATTACAATGAAGAAAATAAGCACCTATTAATGGCCCTTGTAATGTACATGCAAGTACAAATGCTTGTTTCTTCAAAGTGTGTGTTTTGTGTCAATCAGTATTTGTAATCTAACACTCACCATAATCGGATTTAGGAGCTGTCTTCTTGTGGTCATCTAGAGGGAGCCCTAACGTTGTCCATTTGATGTTTGGGTTCTTCTTCTTCAGCCAAAGGTCACATCTCATTGGCATATTACCCTTGCGCTGTGTCACTGTAGAGTGAGTAAATGAAGAGAATGGGCATAGTATTGTTATGGCAAATGATGAAGCCTGCACTTTCCAAATACATTTTCATCTTCATTACAGTATTTTCAAAAGATGAATACATTGTAAGTTCACATTCTTAAATTATGACTGATGTTTGTGAGCAAGTTTTCATTCAGTAATTGAGAATTGATTTTTCTCCTTCAAACTGTCATAGGAATAGAAATAACTGCTAATTCATCGAGAGTATATTTGATGGATTAAAGGTAAAGACCAGTTTTGGAAACGCCCCCCTCTCAAAAAAATTAAATGCAAGCTCTTATAAATACCAATCGTGTGAAAGAATATGTTTTGACTAATACGTAATCATACAAATTTTGCAGAGAAACCGCCTACTAATTGATATATTTGGTAAATTATTATATCCATTTGGACCTGATAGATATAACACACCTGTCGCACACGTGTGCGTAGTCCCATATACATCTTTCTGTGTACAGTGCTTGTAACTTTACCAAGACTGGGCCAAATTTCTTATCATTTTGGTGATTCCAGAACCTTGCAGTACACACCAATACTTATATGCTATAGATCAGGCCTTCTCAACTGGCGGCGCGCGCGCCACTTGTGGCGCTTTTGATCAGTCGGAGTGGCGCGCGGCTGTTCCAAAAAATTAATAAAAAATAAATTAAAATTAAAAATTACAAAAATATATATTTTAAAATAAATTTAAAAATTACCAAAATCAAAAAGTCGAAGTTGAGCCCAAAATGTTAGCAAGCCATTTTGTATGTTTGATTTTGACATTTCCCGTGTTTATTGCACCAAAATGACTACATATAAATTAACTTCCAGTGTAGATTTTAGCCAGGAATTGTACTAATTATTTCACATCAATATGAAATTATGATTGATGTTTTATGGAACAAAAAGGTGTTAAAAATGCCACATCTGGGCCTTAAAAAAGCCCTAAAATCCACTAGCTTCCGGGGGCTTCACCCCTGGAACCCACCCGGTATCAGCTCGGTCGCTACGCTCCCTCGCAACACAGTCACCAAACATACAGCTTGGCACTTCAACCTCAATACATTTTTGTTTTGGCACTTCTAATAAACTAGTTGAGAAGGCCTGCTATAGATGATCAACCTTTTCTGATCGATTCCACAACGTTTCTTTCACAAGGCAATCACATGACCATAACTGGTCTTTATCTTTAACAAGACTCTTGCACTAGCTATCATAGATACAAGTATGGTAAAGAGAACATGTTTGTTTGCAGTTCATGATATCTTGCTTCAAAATTCAGACTGCAATTACAACAATTTCAGAATTATTGTGCACTACACAATATCAACTGAAGAAAAAGAAGCAGCCGCAAAATGAAATAACTGAAGCATGGTCTACTTTACATCTCATAACACATAGGGTTAAGCAGCGGTAAGTACTCACAAAGGCGTTCATCATGCATAGCACATTTCTCATCTCTATATGCCATCCATTAACACTTAAAATATATTGATACTTTATTAGTGTCTTTTTTTCCAGGCAGTTTACTTTGTCAAAAGAGAATGACGCTTTAATGGAGCATGGACATGTTCAATGAGACATGTGCAGACGTATCTGAAGCCTGCATGACCTTGTTTGTGATAAATGATGAATTAAAGAGCTTAATTCCAAAAGGAGCTAAATCCACTTTTGATGAAAATTGAGTTATTGATATCAGAACGTTGTTCACTTTATTTAATAAGTACCCGTCTTTCAACAAAATTATTGACCTAAATTTTGGGAGCAATTATGAAAAAATGCACCTTCTAATATCACTTTTCCATAGACGCCTGTACAAAATCTGGTAAACAACTTTGTTTTCCTCTGAAGTTAAAAAAGAAAGGGATTTAGCTCCTTTTGGAATTAAACTCTTCAATTATAGAAAGCTCTTCTGTGCATTTAAACTTGCATGTACAAGTACTTTGTATATGGAAATTGTACACACGTTAATTTTCACACAATTCTGTTTATTTTATTACATCATTTAGAAGATATTTGATGCCATAAAAATACAAAATCTATGTCCAATAATCTAAATAAACATTGACATTATGAAATAGAAAGAACATACATTGAAAAACAGTCTAAAAAGAGACCTAAATTACTAATTGATACCTTGGTTATCTATTTTAAAAAAATAAAAAAATTCAGGCATCTTTTGTGTCTAAAATATGGACAATTGAGTTTTAAAAGGGGCATGGGCACACAGGCATGTTGTACCCCCAACCCCCGTAAAAAAAAAAAAAAGATCAAACTTGATTCAGAATTTAATGTTTAGGAAAGTGATAAGTTCTAAATAAATCAAAAAACTTAAAGATAACTGAAACACAATTTCATTAAAAAAAAAGTTTACATAGCAACTTGTAAAGTACAAGTGTTTCTGTTTATCAAACGCTTTCGAGAATCAATATCCTTCATACCTTTTATGTTCGGGTGTACCTCCTCTGGAAGCTCTGTGTACAATGAAAAACATTTTGATAAAATTGATGAACATCCATGCATCTTTGAAAACAAATCGTATTCATGACAGAATATCAAAACGTACATAAAGTACATCCCCTCTCTGTTTAAACTAAAGATGAAATATGAATTACTAATTACTGCAAGTGTAGAATGATTACTTTAAATATAGAGTGAGTTTAAACAAAAAGATTTTATATCATTCTCCACTTGGGCTCCCCAAGATGGAGGACAAAGTATCTGTTGCGCAACTATACACTGACCAAATGTATCGTTCTCTATTTGGGGGAAGCAAGATGGGGTATGAAGAATTTCATTTGGGCTTACCAAGATGGAGGACAAAGTATTTGTTGCACAACCATACACTGACCAAATGTATCGTTCTCTATTTGGGGGAAGCAAGATGGAGTATGATCAATTGCATTAGGGCTTACCAAGATGGAGTGTGAAGTACTGGCTGTCAAGGTAGAGAGTGACTTTCAGGGTCTTTTCTTTCAGATCCACTATGACATAGTCTGTGGTGAAGTACTGGAAAGGATAAAGAAATAGCCACATTGCATGTGTAAGAGGTTAAAGTCATTCAGAACATCCAAATTGTACTAATACAAAATAAAATGCAATTTAAAAGAAAACTAGATGGAACTTCGACTGCGCGCAGTCAAAAATGATGCCTCCGTCATAGAGCAATTTTACAAACCAAAACAGAAGAAATTTTTCAAATTCAAGTTCAATTGTAATCCACTAACAGGTTCTCAGAATATCGTGATTACAAGCAATATCTCATATACATATATGACCCTGTGATCTTTGACCTCATGACCCTAAAATCTACTCAGTTCATTGGCTCTGCAAGATGTCCTGAGTTTAAATAGTAATCCATCTGTCAGTTCTAATGAGAATGCGTTCACAAGCTATTTTTGCATACACAATGAGCCCATGACCTTTGACCTTATGAACCAAGAATCTACTCAGTTCATTGGCTCTGCAAGATACATAAATGATCCAAGTTTGGCAGGAATCCATCAATCGGTTCTTGAGATAACGCGATCACGAGCTGTTTTTGCATACATAATGTGCGCTGTGACCTTTGACCTCGTGACCCAAAAATCTAATCAGTTCATCGGCTCTGCAAGTAACATACATGACCTAAGTTTGGCAGGAATCCATTAATCGGTTCTTGAGATAACGCGATCACGAGCTGTTTTTGCATACATAATGAGCCGTGGCCTTTGACCTTTGACCTCGTGACCCCAAAATCTAATCAGTTCATTGGCTCTGCAAGATACATATATGACCAAAGTTTGGCAGGAATCCATCAATCGGTTCTTCAGATAACGTTCATGAGGATAATTGCCTTTTTTGTTAACCCCACATTCCCATAAAATTTCCTCTGTATTTTTCTTGTAATCGATCTTTTATCTACATGTATATATCATGTTTGTTTGTTTTAATGTTTTTTATAGAGAATGCAATAAATGAAATGAATGAATCAATATTATTATTGAATGTACAAATTTCAAAAGGCTGCACTTACATGACACTTAACATAAATTGATACGACCACCTGATCGCCCATTTGATACCAGTCATGTCTGAAAAAAAGGGAAAGTGAGACAAAATGTTAGGTCCATAACCAGTGTGAACAACCATACACATACATGAATGCGCCTTTCACAACTGAAATGCGATAGTACTGGGGGGCATTTCATAAAACTTGTCATCAGTGAAGAATTACAGTTTTTTTTATAAGCTACTGAAATCCTTGCTTCTGATTGGTTATCAGCAGATTTGTCACTGTTTTTTGTGATTTGTCATTGAAAAAAGGTTTTTGTGAAACAGGTCATAACTTTCTTATTCTTGATTGGATATTGCTCAAATTTCACTGACCTGTCTCTCTCATTTTTCTGCTTTTATTAAAACCAACTTAATATCAGGGTTATGGGGGGGGGGGGGGGAATGCATTACATTTAGGTTGCTTTCAATTTTAGTCCAAAAAATTGTTGAAAGCAATCCATATTAAAGGGGTATGGTATGGGTTACTGCATCCAATCGGCGTACAAATACCACACCCATTGTCAGTTCAAACTGAAAGGCTTGCATAGCAACACACGGCCCACACCCAGAATCCATTTCCAAGACTTTCCATGACTTTGGGAGATTTGTTTTCTCATTTTCCATGACATTCCAGAAGACTATATTTTTCTCAATGACTAACCAGGTTTTCCCAATGACCGTGGGAACCGTGTTTAAACTAAACCAAATCAATAATGAGGATAACAGAAGGCCTGTCCTCATCAGCTTGAGTTTGCCGAATAACCCGCTATTTTAACTATCCGATTGCAAATTAACCAGCTAATATGCGTCCTCATCAGCCTGCAGTTGCAATTAGCGGGATATTTAGTCAAGAAAATATCCCAAGAAATCTTGGTCTTGTTTCCAAAATCTCCCACTATTTGGGAAATAGCAGGCTAATTTGCGCCAGTCCGAGCTAGTTTGTGATGAGCGTATTGGTCTGGCGAAGTTGCAATTTCGAGCTTCTGGGCCCTGTCTTACAAAGAGTTGATATCAATCGCAACTATGTACATAAGAGATAGGAGACTGCAAACTTGCGATTGATTGAAGGACTTGCCATTGATTTAGATAAATTGCAACTCTTTGTAAGACGGGGCCTCGAATAATATCATGAGTCTGAAAATAGCGGGTTATTTGGCAAACTCGAGCTGATTAGGACAGGCCTAGATACAATTGACTTACTTGGCTTTGACTTTGTTGTCTCTGCCTCTTAGCTTACACATATACCAGGGAATTTTCTCCACCGTGTCTGTCCATTTGATGGTATAGCTGCCCGCCTGATCCATCTTGGAAGGAGAGGATTTCTTGTCTAAAAGAAAGATTTTGAAAATAATAAAATAATGATAAAGTGGGAGATAAAGTCCATATTAAAGACCAACATCCCATGAGACTGACATTGGCAAAAGGTTCAGACAACCTTTAGATAAATCATTGTATGCCCTCAAAAGGGAAGTCCACCCTGATATTAAGTTGGTTTAAAGCCCATCTGTACTAGTGCACAGGAGGGATTAGACCACCCTGCATGGTCACATGACAGGTGGTTATCTAATCAAATTAGCTCTCAACTTAACATAAGAAAAAGAGGATCATGGGGGACCAGTGGTCACCGATTAGGCATTGTGTGCTGTATAGAGGGCGCAAGTAGCTATACATAGTGCAGTGGGCCTTTAAATAATGCTTTCAGGGATAACTTTTCTTCTGCTTTCCCTTTAATTCAAGCCAGCTGCATTGTAGCTTCAAATTTCTTGTTCATTTCAATCACTTAACCGTAAAATCCTGCATGACCAAAGTTCTATTTTCATCAAAGGAGTCTCACAATTCTGTGCTCCAAAAATTCACAGAGCACATAGAACGTACCGAATGATCCTCTTCCATAATGAATTGCAAACATCACTCAGTTGAACAAAGCAACAATGAGGTTGTTCGTCGATGAATGATTCCATGTTCTAATTAACAACAAGGCAAGAAACAGGCCAAGGCCTTCATATTTTATTAATCTATAAATTGTGCCTCAATGCATTTTTTAAAAGTATCCTTCACACAGATGTATAATGTGCGTGTCATTACTGTTTCCTTTAATAATACATAGTTGCACCTGGGGACTCTAGTTGTTATGGAAATATGCTTTAAAAATATGTGTGTGAAAGGTTGAGATGAGACTCGACAATAAAGGGGGATCAGACATTTGCCCCAGGCTTTTACATACATGTAATTTTTTATTGTAAAAATGGATACTGACAAACCATTCATAGCTGTTCAACTTTTGAAAAACAAATCAGTTCAAAATTTAATGGGAAGCAATATTGTATAGTTAGTGACAATGGTACGGAAATCCTTTTTAATTACTTCTGTTGAAAACAAAAATTCTAGGATTATTCTTACCATGCCATGGTATGAATTGTTTCTATTATTCTCATTTAAATGAAACACATATTTCTCTCACTAAATATTGATAATTTACCTCAAGATTTTTACATATTTTTGCTTCTATTCTAAGCCCCACTGACAAATCTTTAAACTGCAAGTAATTTTACCCAAAGATTTCACCTCAGATTGGTTTGGATGGGGGTGTGCAGCTCAAGCCACAAACCCCCTACCCCCTTGGGGATTTTTCTCTGAATAAAGGCCCATTTTTCACAATTTTCGAAAAAATGGACCCATGTTTAGGGATTTGTGTGAAAAGTGACCCATTAGAGTGGCACACCCCCCCAGGGCATTGAACTAACCATAAACATTACAATACATACAAATTGCCCACAAAATTATGAGAAACGAGATGGAGCATTTCACTTCCGTCTGAACAAATTAACTGTTAGAATTTCACTCATGCATGACTACAAAGGGGTCTGCTAGAATAAAAATATTTGAATAGAAGTCTGAAAGGAATAGCTGTATTTCACCTCAAAATACAGCTTTGTAAAAAAGGGTCATTGTGTAAGATTGCCCAAACTTGAACCCCATGAAAAGGCAAGCAGATTAACTTGATTTGTGAAGTTTATTAAAGCCCCACTGTACTACTTGCTCCCTCTATCAGTGCCTGTTGGTCCCCCATGATCATCTTTTTCTTATGTTAATTGAGAGCTGAGTAAAATGAGATAGCCACCCGTCGGTGACCTCGCTGGGTGGTCTAATCCCCTCTGGCTGAACTACTACAGCCGGCCTTTAAACTATGCATTGCTTTTCAAAGAGTTGATGTTCTGCTTGTAAATAGTGCACAGAATTTGTTTTGCAGCTGGGAAATGGCTTCTTTAGAATTGTGGCATACCGACGGCAGAATTTGTTACAAAAGGCTGCACCTCTGTAATGGATTCTGAACAGACAGCTTTTATTATTGGTCATTGCCAATTTGTAGCACTGAGAATATACGTACATCACAGATTGTCTGATTCTCTTTCAGATTCAATGCACTGGAAATGGAATGCAGGTTATACATGTAGATTTTAAAGATATGTCCATGTAATCACGAACTCCATTGGTATCCTTAAAAATAAAATGACAAATTTTCCAAGGACTTACATGATCGTGTATGTTATTACTTTATATGTCAAGAACTGTGTCCTCTCCTTCTCATCTACGCACTCCATCATCTTCCCTCTTCTCTCCCTTGCTCTTGCTGGGCTCTCTCCTCTCTCCATCCTCCATCCTCTTCCCTTCGTCTCTCTCTCTCTTGCTCTTCCTCTGTTCTCTCCCTCTCTCCCCTTCCCCTTTTCTCTCTGATAAACATAATTGTATCATTAGGAATAAAATGACAAATTTTCCAAGGACTTACCCGATGCTATTACTTTATATTTCAAGAAATGTGCCCTCTCTTTCTTTTCCCACTCCTCTCTCTATCCTCTTCCCTTCTTTTCTCCCCTGCTCTCTCTCTCTCTCCATTTCTCTTTCACTCTCTATCTTTCCACCTTCTCTCTCTGATATACATACTTGTATCATTAGGGATAATATGACAAATTTCCAAGGACTTACATGCATGTTATTACTTTATATGTCAAGAAATGTGCCCTCACTTTCTCTTCCTTCTTGCTCTTGCTGGGCTCTCTCCTTCCCCCTCTCCTCTTCTCTTTCTCACCTCTCTCTATCCAATTATTTCAAAAAGATGTCATGCAGTGGGTATTTAATTCTCCATGTACGCACTTACATTTATTTGTCACTACGAAGGAATAAACCTCACTCTGCCTGAAGCCAGGCTAAATTGTATACAATAAATAAATGTCCATTGTGTAGTTCCCAAGTCCCAACTAATGTATATTGTGTGCACTTGTCTTTAGTGACAAATATGGATCAATTTGCCCCGGGCTCAAAATTAGATTTTGTTTTCTTCACATAACGTTTGTAGAGGCCTTTACAGGGTTTTTGTGCATTGGGTCCCTGTAAAAATTTGAAATTTGGGGGTTTTGGGCTAAAATTGTGGAGGGGGAGGCATTGTGCTCTTTCCCCTTTTAATATAAGTGAGTCCTACATTGACTAACCTGGTACTTTGAAGAATGCCAGAGGGTCTCCTTTCTGCAGGGGTCCAATGTGACACTTCTCTAGCATAGATTCTACATTCACCCATCTATGTACCTGTGAGAGTGAAAGAGAGAGAGAGAGAGAGAGAGAGAGAGAGAGAGAGAGGGGTTGACAAACAGACAAAGAGAGAGGGAGGGAAGGAGGGAGACAGAGAGTGTGAGAGAGAGAGAGAGAAATGGAGAGAGAGAGAGGGAGAGAGAGAGAGAGAGAGAGAGGGGGGGGGGGGTGGGGAGGGGAACATAAAAAAGGTGAAGAGAAGAGAGGTGGAAACATGAGAGAAGGGTGAGAAAGAAGAAGGGGATAGAGACATGTAACAAATGGGAGGTAAGAAGGGGGAAGGCAGAGAAGAAACAGGTAGGATTGAAAGGGGGAGGGGTATGGGGGCAAGGAGGGGAGGGGAGAGGAAGAGAGGAAGAGAGGAAGTAGCAAAAAGGAAGGAGATAATTTATAAATTCAAACATAATATTTTTTTGTTTAGCGCAGTATTAAAAAGTGAAGGAAGTGAGTTCAAAGACAGAAGGAGAAAGAGAAGATTAGGGGTAGGGAGAAAAACATAAAATGATATTTGAATGTACGAAGTAACGAAAAAGCTAAATGATTTGTTAACATAAAAAAGGTAACCGGCCGAAAGAAATTAAAAAAAAATCACTAAATGATGATAATAATAACAATCGTAGTTGCATCAATAATTACCTCATTAAAGAGATCTGTTGCATCTATGCCAAGTCCTTTCATTAACTCCTCTGCACCACCTGGGTGATACTCCATGTATGGGGTCACATTGTACACTTGACCTGTCAAATGTCAAAGGTTAGAAAAGGTAAAAGAGTAAAGTATTATTTGACTGTGAAAATCCTATGCGGGATAAAAAGGAAGGACTCATTTTCCCAAAGGTTCAAAATTCTGGAACACAAACGGTCGGATTTGGATGCAGTACCTTGCAATAAGAAGTTGAATGAATTAATTACCTACTTTGAAAATTACCACTGATTATTGCAACATCAAAATGTCTACATCAACCAGAAATACTCCTAAAGTGACTCAGTAACTTTGTTCAAGGTTGATGAAAAAAATGCTATTCCTTTTACTGTACTTACCCTCTAACATGCAAAAAATCCTTACAAAATTCTCAAAACACAAAGTCTCCCAACCATTTTTGCATTTTCCCAACAGTTTTTTCCATGAAAATCAGACGTAAGACAGGATTTTAAAGAGCCAATTCATTGCTTTGTGACGATTTACATTCACCTAAAATGTAATTAAATCGTAATAATATAGTTGGGAGAATTATGGAATCGATCAGATCAGTTTTCCCCCAATTGTTATTATTAATAATGGTCCGTTTTCACTCAACCTTTCAGATTATCTTTAATTGTACACCTAGCATTGAAGTCACTACCTTAGCACCATTTTCTCTCATCTGAACAATGTTACCAAGTCCCTTTAATAACACAAAATAAAGTACAATCAATAGCTTTCTGTGGAAAGAAAATAGATCACAAAACAGGTTGTCCCACGATGCAAGCATAAACAAGGATCAAACTCCAGATTTCTTGCACAAGTCAAGAGCCTTCACGTGCAGTTCTCCCTTCTGTTCAACCGCAAAATCGCAAAATACTAGCCTGTTATTTCAGTGCTCATGAGAATACAAAAGCTGACTTGGACTTTAACACAGAATGTAGTCATGTCTAAATATAGACCTTAAATTTTTCCCATGCTGTTACCAGACACAGTGAAAATAGAGGAGTGTAGACTTTTCTTAGAATGTTACGTAACAGATCTCTAAATCAATAGTTGTATGTACATTTGTACTACATGTACATGTAGAGGATGCACACATGCATTGTCCGAGTGTCTAGTGACCCTAACTTTGCCTCAGCGACATCAATGTTGCTCACAGCTTTATTCTGTGAACAGTATTAGAGAAAAAGCTACATGTAGGCCGGGTTACAACTGGATTTACAGTAGGTTACAGTATGTTTTAACATGCCTCAGAGTTTAAGGTTACATGTACATGTAGGTATTGTTTGGTCCAGACTTAAAAGTTTGGCATTCAGTTGTCGCGAGAGCATCAGCGTAAAATATACTTTTCTGTTTACAGCAGCTCTTTTAGGATTCGGTATTGTATAACTGCGATTTTCTCAAAGTGATATTTAATTAAATCATTGTTTTTCACCAGAGCTCTTTTAAAGCTTTTGAAAGCTACATGTAAATTGATCGGCGCTCCTGTTTTTTTTTTGCGCAGATGCAGTGTATGTTATGAATGTGTTCAATACGTGTACAAAGTGAATTTAATAACACCAGACTTATTTCTTTCTGGGTGACCCTAAATTTTTCTCTATATTGTTTGCTCTTGGGATGACTTCATAATTTTTCCCCATGACATTCTTTTCTAATCGATGCCCTCTAAAAAGAACTTCAATATAAACTTGAACAGCATAATTTGTAAACTTGTCCTATTTTAGGAATGAAATGGCTACACAAGTATATGACACAGCAATCTTGAAAAGATAAAAAGAAAATTAAGAAATACTCCGGAAACTGCTCTTTATCTACATTTTATCAAAAAGGAAGGAATGATTCACCCGATAAAATAAACACCTCTTCGCAAATTCACAAAAGGTGGACAACTGAACAAATATTGACAAGGGGGCAAATATCCACAAGTGCTGCAATTCTGGGCAATTTTCCAATCTGTAGTACTAGGAGTAGGATTAGACTCTGTCCATATTGAAATATGAGCGCAAGAAAAACACAATAGTCAAATCTGAAATTCAAATATGATTGTGCTGCAAGAAAGATTACGGACATAGAAAATTTAATAACAAATATGTTTTAGATATACACGGGGGGACATGTATTGACAAAGCTTCGCAGGTAGGGTTACAAGATTAAAACAGAAATACAGTATTACTAATCTGTTCTCGTTGATATTTATTGATGAAGAGCAAAATATTCTATATGGCTCATAATTTTTGCTTTGTCTACATACAGTACATGTCTGGATTCCTTTTATTAGGTTTAAACACCTGATTTACAGGTTCATTCAAACATGCTTCTTATTTTATATTTCTCATTTCTCATTTCAATACACACACTAACAAAAAATACAAATCAAAATAAAAAATAAATAAAAAAAAAAAAATAAAAAAAAAAAATCAAAACAAAACCAAACCAAACCAAAGAAGACAAACTGTAATTGTCAAGGATTATCTAAAGCTACAAGTACACGTTTGTAAAGGTAAAAATATATCATATCCATGCAGCCACAAACCAAGCCTCTTATCTTTTACACAAAGCAAAATGTCAAGGTATACCTTTAAAAAAAAGGAAATGCAGCCCTGTTTCACAGAGATCTATTTAGAGCTCCATTAATAAAATTGGTGCTCTGGAACTCCTTCCATCTATTCATTAATGCAATTTGTGGAGTGGTGGGCTCTATAGCAACCCCTACAGGCAAGAAACAAGCATTGTACAGTTGTTGTGTGTGAAGGGGCTGGGTGGTGCCGATGGGTTAGTACATGTACATGTAGAAGAGTGTGGCATACAGTGATCTGTAAGTGTAACTCAATAAAATTGGCTGTATCAAGGGATCCAATTACCCACAGAGACACAATAGGCGCGTCTTCATCATCTCGAGATTGCCAAATAGCCTGCTATTTCTGATTTGGAAAATAATCCCGAAGTTACAAATCGCATCTTCATCAACTCGAGATTCGACCTCGAAACTTGAAACTCGACTTTGAGAAATTAGCTCGAGATAGTTTGCTCAGCGTTAGCGCATAGGGCGAGTCTTCGGTCTGGTGAAAACGCACAGGACAAATAGCTGGATATTTTGCCAAATAGTGGGATATTTTGCAAACTATCCCAAGATATCTTGGGATGACAATCCCGACCAAATATCCCGCTAATTGCTACTTCGGTCTGATGAAGATGCAAATTAGCTGGATAGTTTGCGATCGGGATAGTTCAAATAGCTGGATATTTGGCAATTTTGAGAAAGTGAAACCAGGCCTATTGCAGTTTCACAAAACTTATCATCAGTGACAAATGACAGTTTTTGTTCAAAGCTGGTGAAATCCTTGCTTCTGATTGGTTTATTCACTATCAGCAGATTTGTCACTGATCTAAATGTCATTTAGTTGTCATTCAAAAAAGGCTTTTGGAAACAGGTCCCTGAACTGAACTTTGTATAACAATTAAGTACGAGCATTCATGAAAAACATAAAGGATAACATACACTTTTGAGCAAGGTTTGCGGTTACACCACGTAAATTTCTTTCGACAGAGTTAGTGGGCCTGATTTAAATGTCATTTGTCATTAAAAAAAGGCTTTGTGAAACAGGTCCCTGAACTGAACTTTGTTTAACAATTACAGAGCGTTCATGAAGAATATAAAGGAAAACATACAGACACGTATTCTTTCAATAGAGTTAGTTGGCCCTGAAAGGGGCCCTCTCACGCTCTACATGTATCTCTTTTTCAGGGCCAACTAACCCTGTCCAAAGAATACGTGGTGCAACCGCAAACCTTGCTCATTACCATTGAAGCCTTCAAAGATTATTTACACGTAAAACCCTACACATAGAAACAAAGTCAAACTTGAGCACAGGTGTGTCAACCTCTCTCTGCCCATGAGTTGTTTTCACCTTCATTTACAGATGATGTAAACATGCAATTTCTAAAGACTGCATTTTGATCAAATAGTACAGGGGGTGTTTCTCAAAGATCCGAAGTTGAACTTAACAATTATGGAAAACCGTTGGCATCTGTGAAAATATTTTTTAAAAGTTATTTTAAAATAAAAGGCATACCGGTACATGTAAAATGTTGATTCATTCATATTTTCTATTGTCAAGGATATTTCATGTTCTTGATGTGGAATCTACAAAAAGGCTAAAATACTTGAATTTTTGCTATTGAATATATTTTTATTTTGAGGCTAGAAATGACTCTCCATAATGTTTAAGTCCAACTTTAAGTTTCTCTTAGGATCTTTGTGAAACAGCCCTGGCTTACTAGCATACAGTTAACATATCAACATGAAAACTAAAACATTCAGAGCCAAATATATCACATACTGTCTGAGCCACAACATACATTATTATCAGTTTTTAGCAACAAAGGCATAACGTTTTGCGACAAAGTAACTCAAAGCTTCTTCTGGTTCTCAACAAATTCAATCTGAAGCCTGAATTGGAGTAGAGTGACTCCGCAAAAAAAAGTTAATGTGACTCATATGAATCAATGGATTGTGCAATTTTCACCCTTCACAACCTTTTGTTACAATAAGCCTTGAGGACCTCTCTAAACATCAAGCTAATAGCAATAGCATAGCTTGACTCAGAAAAAAAATCAAATCAAATGATACTTTATGTCAATTTATGTTCATGATTTCACAATACAATCTAAAAAATGCTTTGCAAAGTATGGGAAACAACCTTTTGTTACAATTTTCTTTATCAATGCATTTAAGATTTCACTATTACATACACATGTATATACCAATGACTTTCTCAAGCTGATGGCCATCAGCATAGCTTGACTCGGCCAAAACAGATCTTGCCTTATGCCCGTTTTGTTTGCCTTATGCTTTGTTCTGTTAGTTTGCAATTATATAGTTACTTTTTTAGTTAGTCTTGTACACACTTGAAGAATCAGGGATGTTGAATAACACTTTAACAAACTGTACAATTGTGAAGCTCAATTCAGCTTGACTATAAATGCTTGTTTTCTTTGTCTTTTATTCTTTGGAAACAAAAACAAAAATATGTGACATGGTATCTAAAACTTGTACTCCTTTATTGACATGGCAACTATTGAAACTCCCTTCTGGACTTTACTATTTTGCTTGTGTTGGAGTCTGTGCCACCAGACTCATACCTGCACGTACACGTAATGTTGTAATCTCATAGCAAATATTGCATTAGGGTAGTAGTATGATTGCATTATGATTGCATTACCATCGCGTTATGTCCCTAAATGTATTTCCTACTTTGAAAGTGTATTGGAATTTTATCCTGGCTTTAGCTTCGGCAACTACAGTCAGTGTACAATGTAACTCAAAGAATAATGCCATTAAACCTGTACTGCACCTGGGTCCAGGTTTAATGGCATTATTCCTTGAGTTACATTATGCCATTAAACGTTGGCAAATGTATTCATATATTGATGTTGCGCTTTGTGTTTGTTCACATGCCGTATGATTGTTATTTTCTTCATGCCACAAAGTTCAACATACATGCAATCTTTCATAAAGTTATTATGCTTGATGGATGTACTTGGATTCTGTTATGTTATATTATTTTACCATTACTTCTTACATCTATTCACATGTAACACCAGCGGACGTGGAGAACCTCATGACAGAATGGAAATTCTTTTAGGTAATCCTCAGGCGTCCGCTGGTGGCATTTTCACTGTCTTGTAACTCTTTCATGTTATGCTCTGTGTTGTCATTTCTACTTTGATTATACATGTACGTACACGTACCTTGAAATAAAAATGAATAAAATAAAATGAATGTATATTACAGTAATATTCCATGTTTATATCTGTACTGCTTAATAAAGATAATGTCTCTATTAAAGCTCTTTACAGATACAGGTGTATAAATTCAGGCTTGCCCATACACATTGTATGCAAAATGTATTCTCCACTCCCTGGGGCGCATTCCAGCTAGGCGCCATCTTAGAGACGTTCACATCCTACCGGAAACCCATTTAACACCTGGGTAGAGAGTGGCAAATGTAGATTTAAGGTCTTGCCAGAAGAAGTTGGTGCGGGGCATTGGTGGAACTCGCAATATTTGTACATCCAGTCAAGAATTCAACTCTTTATCTGCCTTGGTCAACTTATGGAACAAACACTGCACCACCATAGTAGACTTTTCACACACACACACAAAATGTAAAAACTACTAAATACAATTGTTTGAACCTAGGATTTAAATCCATAGTGGATAAAGAGTTAAAACCACTCTACCAAGACACCACTACTATTTTCCCTGCGAACTGCACCAAGAGGTCTGTAAGATATCCAAACACATTGCAAACTGTGATGCAAACACCATACATATACATGCGAGTTTAAAGTGCAAAAATCTTTAGGATTGAAGGAGGCAGAAAAAATTGAGATAAGAAGGAACAGGCAAAGGAGGAGAAGGAAGACCAGGAGAAGGGAGAAGAGAAAGAGGAGGAAGAGGAGGAGAAGAAGACAGGGAAGAGGAGAAGAAAAAGAAGAGAATGAGGAGGAAGAGGAGGAAGAGGAGGAAGAGGAGGAAGAGGAGGAAGAAAAGAAAGAAAAGGAAGAAGAGGAAGAGGAAGAGGAGGAAGAGGAGGAAGAAGGGGAAGAAGAAGAGGAGGAGGAGGAAGAGGAGGAGGAAGAGGAGGAAGAGGCGGAAGAGGAAGAAGAGGAAGAAGAGGAGGAAGAGGAAGAAGAGGAAGAAGAGGAAGAAGAGGAGGAAGAGAAGGAGGAGGAAGAAGAAGAGAAGGAGGAGGAAGAAGAGAAGAAAGAGGGAAAGAAGAAGCAGAAGGAGAACTCACCTCTGATTGCCAGCCAGCCATCATCTATCTTGTTATGCTTGGCCAGCTCTTCTTCAGAGACGTCCATCTTCTGGCCCTGGACGCCATTCAGCTTCTTGCCCTGCTGCTTGCCTAGCCGGACCCAGTCCATCAGGGACCGGCCAGGCTTCAGGGCAGCCTTGATGCGGCTAGAGGACCCACTCGGTACGGACAGCGAGGAGGAGCCGCCCGCCCTCTGGGGTGAGTTCATGGCAGGGAACTGCTGCTGCTGCTGCGGCGGGGAAAGACTCATCTTTGGGTTCATGCTATGCAAACCTGCAATGACAAGCAAATGATTACAATAACATTGACCACTCACTCCCAAAATATAAATTGGGAAAAATCATCTTCAAAACTGCATGACACACAGTCACACACTCACATACAGTAGGGTCTAGATAAACATTAAGATGCACTTGGGGGAGGGGGTGGCTGGGTGCAGGATGTTTACTCTGATTCAAAGTTCTGTGCAGGTGTTGCTTTAATAATAGATTGTCTGGCGACAATCCAGCTCATTTAGAAAAAAAAATAGGAGAAAAGTAAAAAATAATTGTTGAAACAGTTTCAAATGTGATGCTCTACCCTGGCTCTAGATCTAGACCTAGTCTAGACCGAATTTTTCGTCTCTTTCGTTCGTTAGCCTCTTATTGGGGTAGGGTCGGCCGGCTCTCTCTTTAGAGACGGAAACCGTCTATACACATTCCCGTGATAACGCCACGGCCATTTCAAGTCGTAGGGTTATGCCCCCAAAATCCCCCAAAATGTCATTTTACCTCATGCATTGATTATTTAAAATTAGGAGAAGGTTATACTACCTCGGTTCCACTTACCAACTTGACTGACATAATCCGTTTAATGGTCCCTTTTAAGGAAATTATGGGTCAAAATCGACATCCATGTTGAAAATCTTGCAAGCCGTGTTAAACTCTCGCTGCCGGAGTTTCCTTAAAAGGGACCATTAAACGGATTATGTCAGTCAAGTTGGTAAGTGGAACCGAGGTAGTATAACCTTCTCCTAATTTTAAATAATCAATGCATGAGGTAAAATGACATTTTGGGGGATTTTGGGGGCATAACCCTACGACTTGAAATGGCCGTGGCGTTATCACGGGAATGTGTATAGACGGTTTCCGTCTCTAAAGAGAGAGCCGGCCGACCCTACCCCAATAAGAGGCTAACGAACGAAAGAGACGGAAAATTCGGTCTAGACCTAGTCTAGATCTAACGTAGATCTATTCTAAAATCATTTTGAAACCGGAAATGACTGGAATAATTCAGTTGATTTCTTTTCTTAATCCCACACAAACTATATTAATGCTCCTAGTATGAGTGATTAAGCAGTCACGTCGTGTCAATAACAATGTCAACATGTTGAACATGGTCAATGCGACAATAATTTTATATTTATAAAATAAAAAAAGGTTCTTTAAAGGCCCACTGCACTACTTGTAGCTACTTGCGCCCTCTATATAACAAACCATGCCTAATCGGTGACCACTGGTCCCCCATGATCCTCTTTTTCTTATGTTAACTGAGAGCTGAGTTGATGAGATAACCACCTGTCCAGTGACCTTGCAGGGCAGTCTAATCCCTCCTGTAAACTATGGCAGATACGCTTTAAGACTAAAGTTAGACCCTACGTAGAAAATCACGTACGGGACCGAAGTAAATTATGCGGTCGAAGTCAACAACCGCTCTCTCGTTTATTAACTCCCAAAACGCACGGTTTTGCCTGAAAATTGTTAACTCAAATTCAAATTAAAAAATTGAGAAAGCCTACTAATGAAGTATTAAAATAAAAAATAACAAAAATAACTTGAAATAGTCTGTCATACCTCAGCAATTTTGCTCCGTGCGTTGATCCTGGCCGGAATCACGTAGATTATTGGTATCCGAAAAAGGCCGATTTAACGTTGCCAATTTCGTGATGACTTTATGAAACTAGCGATTCATTGTAGTGTAAAAGGCACGGAGATTGTCGCTGAATGCGGACCGCGCTGGTGCAAAGAAGCACTATTCTAAAAACGTATCCGAAGTATATTCATTTTTGCTCGAGGACAAATGACGTAGTCTTTAATTCAGGATCGTCTATTATTTGTTGTAACAAATAAATCATGAAATGAACTATTCGTCATTCAATGGCTAAGAAATGAGGGGGGGGGGGGGATGAGCACTCAGGAAATAAAGGCTAATAAGCTACTTAGTGCAGGCGCATTACACTCCTTATTACTAAATCAAAGATCTGTCCCATTTTTTGTAGATTTTCTTTTTCTACACTTTTCCTTTCTTGTTTGCTTCAGAGTTCGAGTATTTTTCTGATTCGTTTAGTCCATCAATCGATTGTTGTATCCTGTATCTTAGAAAATGGGACAACTGGGAAGTTTAAGGGTGAGCTAGGTATAGAGGTGGAACGAAGTCAAGAAGTCATTTCGATATTGTATAGAAACTGGTCCCAGAATGCATTCCCTATCCACACAAGTAGAAGCGACGGGGAGGGGACGGGAAAGATGAAGGGGAGAGGAGGAGGGGGGTAATTCCGAAGAGTTAGGCAGGCACGTAGCCATAGGCGCCAAAAGTGTGGGGGGGGGGGGGGCAGAAAAACAAACAAAAAAGTGTGGGGAGGGGCAAAACGCATTTTTGTCCCCCCCCCCCCCAACAAAAAAAAAAAAACCGCCCCCCCCCCTTCCAAAAAAACAAAAAAAAACAGTAAAGGAGTAAACATGGTTTGTATTTTTAACCCAAAAGAACATAACAATAATAAAAACCTGAATTAAATCACAATCACGAGAATGGGAAAGCGTCAGTGGCGGATCCAGGGGGGGGGGCACAGGGGGCACGTGCCCCCCCCGGCCAAAAATAAAAGAAAAGGAGAAACAGGAGGGGGAAAGAAAAAAGGAGAGGAAAAAGAAAAAAAGGGAAGAGAGAAAGAAGAAGAAAAGAGGGAGGAAAGAAAAGGGGAGAGGAGAAAAAGGGAAAGAGAGAGGAGAGAAAAGGCGGAAAAAGAAGAAAGGCGGAAAGACGGAGGAGAGAAAAGGGGGAAAAGGAGAATAATGAGAAGGGAAAAGAAAGAAAAAGAAGTGTTTATTTCTGGTAAAAATAATATCGTGATTGGAGTCGTGTACAGACCTCCCAATGGTATTTTGAACATTTTTTTGGACGAAATGCAGAGAGCTTTGGAAAACCAGTCACTTAATGGTAAATCCTTATTTTTGGTTGGAGATTTTAATATAAACCTTTTACAGCATAATGTTGATGCTCATGTTGATGATTTCCTGAATTTGTTGTTGTCGTTTTCTTTGTTGCCCTTGATAACAAAACCAACAAGAGTAACTGAATCATCTGCTACTCTAATTGACAATATCTTTAGTAACTTGCAACCTTTTCCTTTATCTACTATTGTAGTGTCAGACTTGTCTGACCATTTTCCTGTGTATACTACAATTCCTTTGGGAAAAAACCCTGTAGTCACCCAAAAGAATATTTATGTTAGAAGAAACACCCCAGAAAATATTAATCAGTTTAGAGAGGCATTATTGGCGACAAACTGGAGTGATGTTCTTTTGAATCAGTGTGATGAGAGTGCCTTCGATATTTTCATGAATAGGTTTTTATCGCTGTATGATGCTAATATTCCAGTAGTAAAGAGTAAAAACAACCGTAGAAAAACCCCACGTTTGCCGTGGGTCACCAATGCTATGCTGAAATCAATAAATAAGAAAAATGAGCTGTTTTATAAGTATAGGAAAGCAGGGACGGAAGCTCTAAAAAAGAAATATTCTGTTTACAGAAATACTCTGACTTCTCAACTGCGTGCAGCCAAAAAACAATACTATTTTGCACAGTTTCAAGCAACTTACAATAATATCAAGGGCACGTGGAAGGTGATAAGAAATGTATTTCAAAAAACATCTAAAGTAACAAGTATAATACAAATGAATATAGATGACCAAATGGTTGAAGATAAAAATATTATAGTGGAAAAGTTTAATGAATATTTTTGTAATATTGGTCCGAATCTGAAAAAAAAAATTCCAAACAGTCAAACTGATTTTCATGATTACTTAGGAGAACGTAACATGCAAAGTTTATTTCTGGTGCCCACAAATGACGAAGAATTGCTTGGTATTGTTAAAGCCCTCAAGAACAAGAAAAGTCCTGGGTATGATCATATTGGGAACGAACTTATTAAGCAAGTTATTGTCGGTATCCTTCAACCACTAGTTCATATTTTTAATTTGTCTATGTCAAGCGGAGTTGTACCGATAAACATGAAGATCGCAAAAGTTGTACCAATTTTTAAAAAAGGTGACTCTCAATTACTGACAAATTATCGTCCGATTTCTTTGTTAACGTGTTTTTCAAAAATTCTGGAAAAAATTATTTATGTAAGAACTATAACATTTTTAAACAAAACATGTGTCTTCAGTAATTATCAGTTTGGTTTTCGGGAGAAGCATACAACAACACATGCAATTTTACACCTTATAGATAAACTTGCTTCTGCCTTAGATAGTCGCTTACACACCATCGGTACATTTTTAGACTTTTCCAAGGCCTTTGATACTGTAGACCATGAAATTCTCTTAAGTAAATTATGTCATTATGGTGTCAGGGGAGTCGCCTTGGATTGGTTTAGAAGTTATCTTACTGATAGAAAGCAATATGTGTCCTTAAATGGAATTGACTCTTGCCCCCAAAAAGTAACATGTGGCGTTCCCCAGGGCTCCATTTTGGGACCACTTTTATTCATCTTGTATATTAATGATTTTCAACGCTCATCAAGTGTATTATCATTCATATTTTTTGCTGATGACTCAAGTGTATTTTTTTCTCATAAATGTCCACAAATATTATTGAATACTGTTAATGAAGAGTTTCGAAAAGTAATGAAGTGGATTAATGCTAATAAGTTATCCTTGAATCTTCAGAAAACTAATTATATACTGTTCAGTAATTCAGTTAATATTTTGCCCGGCGAAGTGGCATTTAATAATAACCCAATTGAGAGAGTAACTTCAACAAAATTTCTTGGGATATACATAGATGAGAAACTGAATTGGAAAACTCATGTGGACAAATTAAGTAAAGTGGTGTCAAGAAATACTGGTGTTATTTATAAGTTGAGATCATGTATACCTCAGGAAGTATTGTTCATTTTGTACTCTACTCTTATTTTATCATATATTAATTATGGTATGTTGGCATGGGGCAAATCATTCAAAACTCAAATCCACAGGCTCTTTGTTGTGCAGAAGCGGGTTATTAGAATAATTTGTAAAGCGAATTATCGTGCACATACAAATCTACTTTATTATGAAAACGGTATTCTAAAACTTGAAGATCTCTATTCAATGCAACTTGGAACGCTCATGTTTAGCATTCACTCTGGGGACCTCCCTCCTGCCCTTGCTCAAATCTTTAGAAGAAATAACCAAATTCACAGCTACAATACTAGACAGGCTTCTGCTCTCCATTTACCATATGCAAGGACAACATTCACTCTGAATACTCTAATGTCCACTGGCCCCAGGTTCTGGAATTCACTTGATACTACTATAACAAATGCTTCAAGTATCTCAGTTTTTAAACGTAGACTTAAGTCATATTTACTTCACAAGTATGTCGATGACATATGAATGTGTTATCAAGCTTCATTTTTTGTGTACTGTAGCATATTAAACTCTACTCTCGATCTATTTTTTGTTATTTCTTGACTTTGACATAATCCCCTTCTATCCATTTTCTTTTTTTCTTCTTCTTTCTCTTCTTCTTTCTCATCTGTACATATACCATATATTCCTACTTGTCGTTCTTGACCTCTGCACTCAGAGAGCAATAACTCATCAATGTCTCGACTTGGTGTCAGCTTGGGTTTGTCCATATTAGATCGCCCTCCCATGGGTGGGTTGATTTTTTGCTCATATGATACATTTTTTTCACACACACGGTGAGTTTGTTAGCTCACCCGGTGTGATGGGGATGTGCGCATCTTCAGGTATACTTGTTGTAGTCATCCATGCTGTGGTCGATGCATCGTTGGGTAGTTGTTCTCTGAGAGTATTTTGTAAATAGTTTTATATATTCCATATTTGTTGTTGTATTCATGAATCAGTTATCTTTGTCACACCATATGAGGGGGCCTTAACTTAACAAGCTGTGCTTCAACCAAGGTCTCCTCGTCTTTCTCTATTCTACATTGTACTGTTATTGTACTGTTATGATTATACTCTATTATATTTTGTCACATGTGTTTTTTTTTGGAAGACAAATAAACTTGAAACTTGAAACTTGAAACTAGAAAGGGGGATGATATTATAAGAAGGTGTTTTTTTTTTTACCGGGTAAGGGGCGGGGGGGGGCATGCAATTTTAAGTCGAACATGACTAATACCAAAGATTTTATCTCCTTTATAACTTCTAACTTATAACTTCTAACTTAGTCTTGAATTAATTTTCCGATATACCTATTCTAAGTGCTCTTTCAGCATGCAGATTGTCCCTGCCATTAATCCTGCCACAGTTGCTGGTTTCATTGTCATATTATTTTCTGTCATCCCTGTGGCCGCGAAGTTTCTATCCGTTTCGCAAGCACTTTTTTCCATCGCCTACATGTAATGCTTATTGCTTCCAGTTTGCAAAAGATCCCAGTGGCGAATCTGTGGGGGGATGGGGGAGGGGTTAGGGGGTTTAACCCCCCCCCCCCTCCCTTGTGAAAATGAGATGTGAATAGAAAAACGCCATCATGTGTCCAGACCCACACAGTATCCGCATCGTCATCGGGTCAAACCCCCCTTAAACTGTTACTTGATTTAAAAAGACGTGATCGTGCACTGCTTTTTATGGTCTCCATTGTGTTAGTAGATGCCAGGAAAACATCACTTACGAAGGTTCAAAATAGCAACAAAAAAATCGCCTCGCCCTACGCGGCTCGGACTTTGAGGCTCGTGGACGATGCTCCGCATCGTCATTGGGTCGAACCCCCTTAAACTGTTACTTAAGTGATTTAAAAAGACGTTATCATGCACTGCTTTTTATGGTCTCCATTGTGTTAGTATATAGATGCCAGGAAAACATATACGGGGGTTCAAAATAGCAACAACAAAAATCGCCTCGCCGCTACGCGGCTCGGACTTTGAGGCTCGTGGACGATGCTCCGCATCGTCATTGGGTCGAATCCCCCCTCAAACTGTTACTTGATTTAAAAAGACGTTATCATGAAATGCTGTTTATGGTCTCCATTGTGTTAGTAGATTCCAGGAAAATATCACTTACGGGGGTTCAAAATAGCCCCCCCCCCAAAAAAAAAAAAAAAAAAAAAAAATTAATAATAATCGCCTCGACGCTACGCGGCTTGGACTTCGCTGGCTCGTGGACGATGCTCCGCATCGTCATGGGTCGAACCCCCCTTAAACTGTTACTTGATTTATGAATGAATAATTCATTGATTTATGAATGAATAATTCATCCCCCCCTGAACAATAGGTATCAATTACAGATCTACGCCCATGGACTGTTAGTATATAGATGCCAGGAAAACATCACTTACGGGGGTTCAAAATAGCACCCCCAAAATCGCCTCGGCGCTTCGCGGCTCGTTGACAATGCTCTGCATCGTCTTTGGGTCGGCCCCCCTTAAACTATTATTTGATTTAAAAAGACGTAATTATCATGCACTGCTTTTTATGGTCTCCATTGTGTCAGTAGATGCCAGGAAAACATCACTTACGGGGGTTCAAAATAGCAACAACAACAAAAATCGCCTCGCCGCTTCGCGGCACGTGGACGATGTTCCGTGTCGTCATTGGGTCGCCCCCCCCCCCCCTTAGCAAAAAGCCAGATCCCTTCATCCGCCCCTGGATCCCTACTCTTTGAGGGGGTAGGAGAAAGCAATTTTACGTCATATTACTCCAGGAAGTGCCTGAAAATGCACCTAATGTGGTTCTAAAATTGCAAATGCTTCCTACTCAGGGAGGGGGTTCTGACCCCCACCCAGACCCGCCCCCGATTGGTCGCTCCGCTCCCTCGCCGCTGACGCCTCGCTCCATCGTTTTTCATATATTTCACCCCATGCGATTTTGTGCCCCCCCCCCCCCGGTAAGAAATTCCTGGATCCGCCACTGAGCGTGTCTGTTTTTTGTTGTTATAGCGGTGAGAAGACATGAGCCCCTGAACGCTGCCGTACTGATGGGGGGGGGGGGTGTATTTCTTATTCGATACCAGTGATTTACAAATGTTGCTGTTATGACATGATTTTCCGGTCAAGTCATACCTTTTTATGCATTTGTTGGAAAATAATAAATTCCCAAATTACAGTCGGGCGAAAAATACGCTTATTTAGAAGCCTTTATGTCATGGTCTGCAAAGTGGCTGGGCTCGAGCCCCCCCCCTCACTTTTTGAAAAAGTATGTTAAAGAGAAAAAGAAAGAAAGACGGAGAGAAAAAATAAGTGACCTGCCAATGTCACAAAATAGATATAGAAAATGCTCATCTGACCGTAATTAAATGCCTACAACCCCCGAGCTTCCAGAATCAATCAGCTTCCCCGGACCCCACCAAGAGCCCTAAGGCGGTCTCCTGGATGCTCCTCTGACCTTTAATTAAATACCTAAAATCCCTGAGCTCCCGGGGGCTCTGCCCCCTGGACCCCACCAAGGGCGCTAAGGCGGGCCCATGGATGCTCATCTGACCGTAATTAAACATCTAAAACCCTTGAGCTTCCGGGGGCTCTGCCCCCTGGACCCCACCAAGGGCGCTAAGGCGGGCCCATGGATGCTCATCTGACCGTAATTAAACATCTAAAACCCCTGAGCTTCCGGGGGCTCTGTCCCCTGGACTCCACCAAGGTCCCTAAGGCGGGCCCCTGGATGCTCATCTGAGCTTTAATTAAATACCTAAAACCCCTGAGCTCCCGGGGGCTCTGCCCCCTGGACCCCACCAAGGGCGCTAAGGCGGGCCCCTGGATGCTCACCTGACCGTAATTAAACACCTAAAACCTCTGAGCTCCTGGGGGCTCTCCCCCTCCCTGGAACACGTCAATGGCCTTAAAGAGGGCCCCTGGATGCTCATTTAACCGTAAGTAAATACCTAAAAAACCCTGAGCTTCCATCGGCTCAGCCCCTTGACCCCCTGCCGAGGCTCATGCCCTGGACCCCACGCCAATTTACGCTCTACCTGATCGTTAATCATCCACTTTGAACAACGTTCCGCGGGACCTGCATGTAACGTGTAAGACTTGTGGTGATGCAGATTTTTCGTCTGCCCCCCCCCCCCTTCCGAAAGTTTTTTTTTCTCATTACGTCACTGCCCCTGGAAGGTGAGCCCCCTGGAATGTTTGCCCCCCCCCCAATCCCAAACTGCTTCCGGCGCGCCTGCACGTAGCCACGGGGGGCACGGGGGGGGGGGGGGGGCACGTGCCCCCCTAAATTTCCAAGATCGGTTGAACTTTTTTAGACCCCTTTTTTTTTACCTCGATCGATTACATGTATGTGCCCCCCCCCCTCCCCCAACATCAAACTCTGGCTACGTGCCTGGAGTTAGGAGGAAAGGAAGGGAGAGGGTTTTAGGGTAGATTGTGTTTTAACGAAAGAAAAAGTCATAATTGCAATTCTGTATAATAATATGTTGAAAAATATGAAACTCATTTTAATTGAAGTATACAGTCTTATTCTGAAAAAAAGCAATGCTTGCAGGGGCGTCGCTAAAGGGGGGATATTGTCGGTAAAATTGCGCTGCCGTCGGGTAAAATGAGAAAAGGGGGAGGGAAAATGAGAGGGAAAGGGAAAGAAAAGACAAAAGAAGAGAAGAAACAAAGAGAAAAAAAAAGAAAAAGAGGAACGAAAGGAAAAGAAAGAAAAGAAGGAAAAGGAAAAGGAAAAAAGAGAAAGAAAGAAGGAAAACAAAAGAAACGGGGTGAAATGAGAAGAGAGAGAGGGGGGGGGGGGGGGGGGGGTTGTTGGGTGGAGTCGATCGTCTCGTCGAGCCCAGGTCGAAAATCCCATAGAGACCAATAGAGACCATTACAA